>BQNB010082761.1:0-29232 GCA_026074375.1 Tanacetum coccineum
CTTGAGTGGGAGGAGGTAATGATGGATCATCATTGGAAAATAAGAGGCATCAACTTCCGGTGAAGTTGGATCATCTTCAAGAGCAAGGAAAGCATCGACTTCCTCGAGAAGAAAATCACTATCCCTAAAGGGAGTGAGAGTCGAAGAAGAGGTAGAAACGATTGGGTCATAATAAGGAGTGGGATTGCCACTCGCGATCACATCAAAGAAACCGAGAACTTCTTGAGAATACTCCTCACAAGCCATTTTAATGACGTCGATTCGGTTCGCAGTCATATCATGGTAATTAGAGGAGTATCTCGAAGTTTGGTCAAGATTGAATGTTACGGCTTCTTTTCTAACACGAGGAGTTAATTCGCCTTCGTAGACATCAATCAAAGCACGTCCGGTATTTAAGAAAGATCTCCCGAGAATTAGAGGGACTCGGGGATCGGTATCAAAGTCTACGACTACAAAGTCGGCCAGAAATTTGAACTTTCCTACTTTTAGGTAGACATCTTCGGCGATACCGATCGGTTGGATAATTGAATGGTCTGCAAGTTCAAGACTCATACAAGTAAGAGTAAGTTCTGGACGAGAAAGCTTTTTCCACATGGATAATGGCATGAGATTTATGCTAGCGCCAAGATCGGCCAAGGCTAAGCACTCGTCCATTCCAGGAAAATCACATGGTATGAGAAATTTGCCGGGGTCTCCAAGTTTTTCGGGTAACTTGTTGAGGATAATTGCCGAGCAATGCTCATTCAAAGGAGTTCTAGCCATTTCACTTAATTTTTCTTTGTTTCCAATTAAGGCTTTAAGAGTCGAGGCAAATTTAGGCATAAGAATCAAAGCATCCGTTAAGCTAATTTCGAAACTCAAATCTTTAAAGATTTCGTAGAATTTCTCAATTTGGTCGTTAGCTTTTTCACGGCGCCTTTCATCATTACGCCTCGAAGGATACGGAATTGACGGTTTCGGGTTAGGCATCGGAGCACTAACGGGAGCAACAACGGGCTCAGAATTTGGTACATGAGGTTGAACTTGGACAACCGGAGGTTGGACGTCTTTGGTACTTCCGTTATTAGTAGGAGGCACCGTGTCCTTTGTGACCTCGGTTTCACGTTCCACTACTTTAGAGGGAGAAGAAGAAGTAGTAGGAATCGTGGGTCCTTGATAAGCAACACCGCTTCGGGTAGTAATACCCTTCAAGTCTTCCTTCGGGTTAGTAACGGTGTTACTCGGGAGAGAACCCGTACCCGAAGATGAAGCGGTGTTCATCTTCATGAATTGACTAAACATATTCTTGAGCTCAAGATTAGAATTGGTCAATGTAGTTATGTTGGTTTGTATGTTTTGCATAACCGCATCATTAGCTTTGACGTAGCTTTCAAAATCGGTCTTTGTCACACCTTGTGTTTGAGGAGCCGGAGCTTGGTAAGCTGGGGGTTGATTAACCGGGGGTTGATAAATTTGTCCTTGGTTGTAATTATTCCCCCGGTTTTGGTTGTAATTGTTTCCCCGATTTTGGTTGTAATTATTTCCTTGGTTGTAACGGTTTTGATTATTTCCTTGATTGTTTTGATTGTTTTGAACGGGAGGAAAACCGGGAGGTCGAATTTGATTAGCAATCTGGGGACGGTAACCGGTATTTCCTTGATTAAAATTAGCCGCGGCGGCTTGGGAAACATATTCTTGAATATTGTCACGATAAACGTTGCCATCGGTGGCGGGACAATTTCGGTAAGAATGAGCACCACCGCAAGTTACACATTTTTCCTCGACCGCCTTTACGGTAGCGGGAGCTTTGGATTTTTTTTATCAAGAATCAAAGTTTTCAATTTATCTTTGAGTTCGGCAACATCAGTGGTAAGAGCGGCTACATCGGGTGAGATACCGGAGGTGGAAGTGCTCGTACCCACTTTGGCAACAACTGGTTTGTTACGTGAATTATGAACTTTGGATTTGCCTCGATGATTCTTAGGCAATCTCGAGGCATATTATCCAAAAAGTTACCACCCGCGGCGGAATTCAACGAATCTTGATCATTAGAGTTCAAAGCATTATAGAAAGTATTGAGTTGATGTAACTATGAAAATCCATGATGTGGGCATGCCCGAAGAAGATCGTTGAATCAGTCCCATGCCTCATTAAAATTTTCATCAAATCTCGTGATTTCATTTCGAAGATTTGTTGTTTTAGAAGGAGGGAAGAATTTGTTTATGAATTTTGAAACAAGATCATCCCATGTAAGAATCGATCGAGGGGGTTCTTTTTCAAGCCAAATCCGGGCGGCACCCTCGAGGGAAAATGGGAAAAGCATAAGCTTAACCGATGTACTCGGGACGTTCGGGAACTTCATCGTAGAAGTAATCTTGTTAAAATAACAAATGTGGGCATAAGGGTCTTCTTTGTCATGTCTAAAAAATTGTTTATTTTGAACAAGAGTAAGCAAACCATGCTTAAGCTCAAAGTTGTCCGCGGTGATCTCGGGAACAACGATGGCATCCTCGTAACCCTCGGTGGGTGCTTCGAGCAATTGAGCCATAGTACGATTATCGTCCATCGTAACTACGGGAGGATCGGGATTTTCAATAGGTTCTTCAAGATTAAATGTTTCAACAAAAGCCGGTGGGGCTTGTTGTTGAGGACGGTTAAGATTACGGGATTGAGAACGAGTGCGCATGCACTAAAATATAAAAAGAAAATTTATACTAATTTTTTTGGTTTTTTTTTTGGTTTTTTCAACAATTGATTCACAATTTATTTTAATAACGGACAATGAGATAAGACACTTAAACCTAATAATCAACAAGCTTCTCGGTAACTCTCTAAAAGAAAAACGCACAAAGGAGCGGAGGAGTAGGAAAGCGCGAAGCTATTAAAAACCTTTCTCCTTTAGGGTCGTAGTTCGTTGGAACGACCCGCCTTATACCCCTCTTTGAGTTTGTTTATCTTTCAAGGGTGAACCATACCTCGCAAGTGACACAAAAGGTAAGTTGTTGATCTTTGGTTCGGGAACTTATTAATGATAATACTTCAATTGAAAGTATTATATTGATGGTGTTCTTTAACCAACTTGTGATTTTTATTTCTTTTTATGGACAATGTTTTTATATTTTTGGTTCTTTTCTTGATTTTTATATATATACTAAAAAGTAAATGAAAAATATTTTTGTATTTTTATATTTTTAATAACAAAAATAACTTCACAGCACTAATTGTCAAACTTCAGAACGACTAACGCTTACAATCCAATGATCAATATTGACTCACACCTTTTAAAATATATAATATATAAATATAAAATATACTTATAAATATATATATATAAGAGGGTAAGAATCAAAAAATCACAATTATAGTAATCCGGGAGTATGATTCCCGGGTCGTTTCCCCAACGAGGAATGCAATTGAAAGCCGAGAGTCATTTTGAGAATTGATGCTTGAATGGAACAAGATTGTGATTGGTTTTCTATAACTACGGGAAATTAAATGCAATTTACACTAAAAACAATTAAGGCAATACTAATTTATACTAAGAATGCAAACGGAAAATCCTAAAAACGAGCTAAATTATCAACTATATCAAAATTAAACCCTACACAAGAAATTTTTGCATGTAAACCTCAAAAATGACAAAAGAAAATTTTCTAAAAAGGATTTATATTTTTTTGGCTTTTTTATAATTTTTTATGAATTAAAAACTAATTTAATCTATTTAAAATTCTAGAAATTAGCAAATTAAATCCTAAAAATTCCAAAAAATGATTTTCTACTTTAGAAAAGTCTAAAAAGTGATAAAAACTCAGAAAACTATTTTTAACTATTTTTTATAATAAAATTCTATTTAATTAAACTAATTTAAAAAGCTAAAAATGGAAATTAAAATCTAAAAGTGGTAAAAATAATTTTAAAACTTGTAAACCTAAAAATATTTATTCTAAAACTAAAAACTATTTTTTTGTATTTTTTAAAATTAATTTACTATTTTTAAATTACTTTCTAAAAATTTAATCTACGAAAAATGATAAAAAGTAGCAAATAAGTATTAAAAATTCTGAAAAAATCAGCAAAAGTCCTAAATGATGTGAAAAACCTAGGAAAAATAAGCTGGTGATACCAGCTTATCAAATAAGCTCAGAAAAGCTTATTATAAGCTACGGCTTATAAAATAAAAATGGGCTCAAAAAGATGATAAGAGAATTGATGGTG
The DNA here is from genome assembly GCA_026074375.1 of Tanacetum coccineum. NCBI lineage: Eukaryota > Viridiplantae > Streptophyta > Magnoliopsida > Asterales > Asteraceae > Tanacetum > Tanacetum coccineum. Next base: position 4,195 of record BQNB010082761.1, read on the forward strand.
CAAGAGTTGACAGAAAAATCCCAAGGGTGCTAGTGGTAGTGGAGTGTGTGTGTAAAACGTTTGGTTGATGGGGTTGAGGTCCCAGGTTCGAGCCTTGGCTCACTTGGGACTTCCCCCTTCCCAAACGTTTTGGTTTTTCATTTTTTTACAACTTTTTTTTAATAAGCTAAGAATAAGCAACTTTAACAAAGGCACCTTTTTTATAAATCACAAATAAGCACGAAAATAAGCTGCAAAGGTTGACAGTTAAGCCCTATCTTACACTAAGTCTAAATGCTAAACTGTTAAGCTTTTCTATACTAAATAAGCTAATGAAAAAGCGAAATAAGCCAACCTAGATATTAAGCTACACCTATTGAGCAAATGAGAGCAAAAATAAGCAAGTAAAATAAGCAGTAAGGTGCTGAAAAAGCAAATAAGCAAATGGGCATCAAACACTTAGACAAACAGCCCACAAGGGCACTTTTGAGCTTAAAAATAAGCACTCTAACAGATCCTTATGGATCTCAAACCTACAAACAGATTAATTTTGGACTTCAAGGAACACATATCATCAATCAAAAACCATTTTGAAATAAAGAATAAGCCAGAAATACTAAATGAAAAAGCTGTTTCTTCTTTTTTTTCTTTTCAACACTTGGTTAAAATTGACAGATTTTGGTAAAAACAAACTTGGACAATTATGCAAACTATACTAGACTATTTCTACTGCATTTGTACACTAAAACATGTATGAAAACAACACTATAAGCACCTAATCCGAATTCAAAGCTAATAAGCAGTAACTATTTAAGACCTTCAAATTGAGTTTTAAACTTTAAGTACCTTTGAAAACAGCTTAACACTACTTAATTTAGTTTGTTAAAAATGGTTTAGTGATCCAACCCAATGAAAACACCAATATGACCCATTTTAAGCTTATGCCAAACACCCCTTTAAGCATTAAAAACCTATTTTAAGCTAGATTAAGGCGATTTAAGCTAAAGGTTTAAAAAACAGATTATCAATAAACAATATTAAGCACTTATAAGTAGATTTCAACCAATGATAAGCACTTAAATAAGCTACACTTAATCAAACAGTTTTAACTTAAAACTAACAGTCTTAACTCAAATTTTGCACAAATCAAATTTAAACTAGAAGCTAAGCATTTTAAGCACTAAACATCATAAATAAGCAGTAATAAGCATAAATAAGCACAAATAAGCAATGCTACAGTAATAAGCTAAAAATTGAAATTGGAAACTTACAAAAGGCCTTTGCTCAAAACAAGGCAAACAAGCTTATAAATAAGCTAATCTACAAGCTCTAGCTTGTCTAAAGACAAGCTAGTAATGTCCATAAGCCCTTCCATAATTGGCTTATCATCCAAAAATTAAGCTGTGGTATTTTGGGGAGATTTCTTTTTGATTTTTGGTGAAATTTTCTTAAGTATTTTAGATTTAAGTAAAAACAGATTGCTTATAAGTTTGAATAAGAGCTTAAAACAGTTTGTAAAAGGTTTTTAACAATAAGGAACAATAGAACTCACAATTTAACTTAAAAACTTCAAGCTTTCATTAATATTAAAAACAGGTTACAAGACTTGTAAAATAAAATGAAAATGACTTAAAAACTAAAACTAGGTTAAAACTACATGCCTCTGTGGGCTTACAAGTGAGTCCTATATATAGAGACGTCTAAGTGTCTTGGTCTTCTCTTCTTGTGTTTCTTTGCTGAGAGGGAACTAGGGTGTGTTTGTTGTGTGAGGAGAGTCCCAAAATGATCCTAGCCATCCAAATTGAGTAGAGCCCAAGCCTTTGATCATGGCCCTTCATTTTGTTGTCGTTTCCCTTGACCAATGGTGTGTTTGAGGATTGCCAACCTGGCAAAAGACATGTGAGGTGTGGGGTTAAGGTTTTTTATGAGTTTTGTTGTGTTGTTGCAAGGGGAGAGGTAGGAGACACTAATTTGGCAAATTGGCGGGAAATCGGGTTGTTCTGTTTGTATTCCTTTTTTGGTAATGACAGGGGTGAAGGGTTTGGGGAGTTGGCAACTATTACCCCTGAACTTGTATGATGTCATTGCAATGAAAGTCCTTAGTGATAATTGATTTTGTGGGTTGGCAAGTTTAACCCCTCAAAGTATATGGTGCTTTTGCAAAGTTCGTCCTTGTGGTTATATAACTTTAGGGTTTGGCAGAAATGGCCCCTAAAGTTATACATAGCATAATTGCAAGTTTAGTCCTTGATGTTCAAGTTTAGGGATTTGACAACTTCAGTCCCTGAAGTTGTATTTTCTTTGACTTGATGACTTTTTGGCTTTGACTTTGACTCTTTGACTTTTGGCTTTGACCTGGCTTTTCTTTCACGCTCTTTCCGTTCTCGTGCTTGGTTTTGTCGTTTTGGCTTCGTTTTTGTCCTTTTCTTGGACATCCGTTTCCTGCATAATACAAATGCAAAACATACAAATACAGTGTATTTTTGGTACGTTTTTAGTCATTTAAGTCCGTTTTTAATGGTCAAAGGTATGTGTAATTAAACACATACCAAAATTCCCCCATACTAAACTATTGCGTGTCCTCACGCAATGCTATAAGTAAGCACTTAGAAAACTAAGACTCTTAATCCCCCTCGACTAATAACCTCGAAAAGTAGCTAAGTGTTCGTCAAGGGGAATTAAAGAATCAATAGTTTAGAAAAGCCCCGTTTTTACCATTTTTAAATATATACACTAACTACCACTAATTTTATTTTAATTTTTTTAATTTTTTGTACTTTTCTTTTTAAAGCAACTAACTAACATATTTGACTTTCGTTATTTTTATAACTTTTAGGGATCATAGAACAAGATGCATTTTAATCCTAAAATGCCCCAAAAAGGATAAATTCATCGTTCCCGACTTTTCACTTATTCCAAACCAAGCTTAAAACGAAATCACCGTTAAATATCAGTTAAGATGCTAACACTACTCATATTTGTAACTTGTGAACTTTTCACTCCCGACAATTATTATACATATTAGGTGAATGTGCCATTTTGAATTTCAACCATGGATCAACGTTTTGCAAAATTCTATGTTTCACGTTCCACCCGAGAATAATGAGTTTCAAGGCGAGATCATCCCATGTAGCGACTTTCGTCTCGGCACATCCCAACCTTGCGGCTAAGTGACCAGGCTTTTGACACCCCACAGAGACTAGTATCGGGACTCACGGACCTTTGGTTTCAAGAACTCTTAGGCTTCCCATTTACACATAGCTTATTTAGAAAAACTTAAAATGAAATAGTCAAAGTTCAAAAGCATATTTAAATTTAACAAAATGAGATCTTACATTTATTAATTCACACTTAACATTGATGCAATTGTAACCCTCGACCTTTTAGAAGGCTGCAACATCGGTTGTGAGCCGGCAAGATGCAGCAAACTTTTATCATTCTCCGATTATTATTCTTACTATAGGCTTTCTTTAGAAGGCTGTAACATCAGTTGTGAGCCGGCAAGATGCAGCAAACTTTTATCAGCCCACAGTTTATAATTATTATTACCACATTTTTCATCTTATATATATATATATATATATATATATATATATATATATATATATATATATATATATTCTTTATTTACTATATATTGAGGAGACTTCTTTTTGGAAAAATTTAAGTATAAATTTGAACTAAGACTAAAATTATTGCTATCAATGACATAAAAACTGTTGATTTAAGTTTAATCTCCAAAAATAGCACGTATTATTAGTCCGGTTAGAAGCTTATAGGAGAAAAAGCCACAAATTACACACATGAGATCCAACTCATAATTAACTTTATCATTTTTTGTTCTTCGCGAAGTTTTCGCGAACGCTTAGTCTAAAAGTTAAGGAACAAGCTAGAGCTCAACACGCTCGATCGGGTCAAAATTTATTCTTATTCTACCCAGCAGAAAAATCAAAATTGTGACAAAACACTTATTTTATTTTTGAAAATTCTTTAAGTTTTGTTTTTGGGTATTTTTTTCAAAATTTTTAGTGGTAAAAACGGGATTACGTGAAAACAACAGCTGCAGGTAAAATCAAATCGATAGATCCCCCCCATACTAGAATCGAACATTGTCCTCAATGTTTTAAGAAGGGTCTCTACGTAAATCTAAGTCCGTTTATTAATTATGCCAAAAGAAAAACGTTAGTCGATTAGATTAGGATATTGGATTTCCCGAAATGAAGCTGAGGAATTGAAGCTCTTGTGATCAAAGGATAAAACCATGAGCACGAGAGGCTTCAAAAATCCAGGCAATCCAGGACATACATCACAAAATACAAAACACAAGAATGGAAGAGGCGAGCCTCCTCACAACACAAAACACTTATTCATTACTACTACTATTACTACGGATAAGCATGGGTTGCCACCCATGAAGCGCATTGTTTTTGTTAACCGAGTCACAAGATCGACTCGACCCCGAATTCATTGGTCCATGGGGGAGCAAGTGGAAGATAAAATCTCCATCAAACTTTCATTTAAGTGGTTTGGATAAACATTGAATTTCATGAAAGTTCCACTCTGATGAGATACACTCGGCATAAAAGAATGATAAACGGAGATGCCGGGGTCAAAAATGGTATCTTCATTCCCGCAAGAGAGAATATATGGTGGAGTAACGAGATACGTGAGAAAAGGAAGAAAGATCCATACAACATATGCCAAGAGAGGAGATTGGTCATCCTCGAATGGTAAATTCATGTTTTTACGAATCCTAGAGTCAACAATACTAGTCAACTCCCCCAGATCAGGCTCACTCTTAAAATAGAAACAATCATACTCCAGTGGAGATATGATGTGAGCGAGTTCATCGGCGAACTCCTCATGATAAAAGTCACTCCTATCGGCAGGAGGAAACAGATTGATCGAAAGATCAAAGATGAACGAATCATATTAAGAAAAATCAGTATGAGTAGTGGTACTGCCACTACTCTTCTCTTCAATATGATCGTCATCAAAATAGAAAGCTTTATAATCCGGAAGAGAATAATCAGAACGAGTAGTGGTACTGCCACTACTATTCTCTTCCAAATCAAAGCAGAAAGTTTCAGATTCGGGTATAGAATTATCAAAGGTGTTAGTCTCCTCCAAGAAAAAGTTAAGAAATGTGGAGGGAGACTTGGTCACAAAACCAGAAGATAGAGGTGGATTAGAATTAATTGCTTCGATCTTAGTAATGAGAAGATTGATTTTCTATAATTTTTTACGAAGAATATCGTCCTCAATCTCTCCATCTCCCGTGTGAAAATCCTTCACCTCCTCTAAGCTGACGAGCTCAGAATCGAGAGGTGATGCCAAAACATAATCGATGTCGTCAATAGAGAAAGAATCGTCATCAATTGAAGTAGAATCATCGTTAGAATCGGAGAAACCCTCAATTTGATCTTTTGAAATGTCAAGAGGCGGAGAATTATCACGAAAAGGCACATCACACATTTTGTCGGGAATACCCTCGGACTCACTTGGGATTGGGACAAGGATCTCAACACTAGACTTTATTACTTCGTCCGATTCCGTTGCCAGAATAGTATCGAGATGCTCATCCTCCATTATGAGAGAGTCAACGGGCTCCTCGGTTAATAAAACGGGTGTGATTGCATTGGTATAGTCCTCGTCATCATCATCATTATAGTAGACGATAGGACGATTCCAATTCGGAGTATTAATATACTCTGCCAACTCCTCGTGAATATTTTGCACATCATCATGAAGGTTCAGTGTGCAGAAGCATTTTTAACCATCAGTGACGAATTTCAAGAAGTTAATTGGGTTTTCAAGAGTCATTGGGAAGAGATAAAGACGGTATTGAAGTATTGTTGTTGCCAAACTTGTTCATTTTTTGATTGGCACAAGGTGTATCTAACAGTGCAAGTTAGTACCGTTGGGCAAAGATAGTACCGCTATAGAGACGTTGAAGAAAATACCGCCAAGGGTACAAAGTGTAAATTGAAATGGTTTCATTGATTTTAGGTTTGCTAAACCTATATAAACCCATCTCAATTGCACAGTTCACTTACATAATCACTCTCAAATTTTTTCTTCCATACAAGCCCTAATCTCTCTCTCAACCGCCGATCACTAATTTAACCACCATGGTTGTTCTTGAATCGTGCCCTAAGCACAATATGGTCACTTATTTAGAGAGATCTAATGGGAATGCTGTGTGTCTGAAAGTATTGATTTTCTTTTGTGCGAGCTCCATTTCATCATGCTCTCACTGTAAGTCCAGTAGTCTCTACTACATTTGTTGAACAATTTTGGATGTCTGCTAAATCCAAAATAATCAACAATGTAAGGTACATTACTGCCAAAGTAGCTGGCAAGCCTGTGTCTATCTCTGAAGCATCAATAAGAAGTGACCTTCTTTTTTATGATGCTGATGGGATAGATTCTCTACCTAATCAGGCTATATTTGATGCTATACAGCTCATGGGTTATGAGGGGGATTTAACTGTGTTTAAATTTAAATAAAGCTTGTTCTCACCCCAATGAAGTTTTCTATTTCATACAATGGAATCATTATATTAGCTCGCAAAAGGCACCTCTTGGGATCAAAAATTCCACTACATTGCCACTGCTATCATTGCTTAACATCTAATCAGAAATATAATTTTTTCTTAAATTAATTTTTTGATGGTATGCTTAGACATTTAGATGCAAAGAAGAAGTTTGTAATGTATCCACGTTTTATTTCAATCTTTTTGGATAAACAGCTAGTGAATGTACCAGTACCTTTAGATCATTTTCCTGTAAATGCTTTGACAAGTAAAGTTTTCTCCTTTATGGTTAAAAAGGGTAAACATTTTTCGGGAAAAGTCACACCTTTATTTGCTTCTATGTTGGTACAATCAACTGAGGATGAGGGTGCTACTTCAGAAAGACCATCTGAACCACAACCTACACCCTCTCCTCCTCACCCAAGTGAAGCAAATGTTGAGCCTCAATCTGACCCATCACCTAGACCTTCACCTACTCCTTATATTCCTGATTCTATTCCAGAGGTTTCTGGTGGGAATCAAGGAGGTCAGTCATCCAGTGATAGATCCCTTTCAGGGACTGAGGGTGGCATGACACTCCAAAGTGTCTATGATCTTTGTATCTCTTTGTGTACACAGGTTACAGATCAAGCCAAGGAGATTAAACACTTGAAGACACAGATCAGAAGCTCAAAAAGCAAGTTCAAACCCTGTTATACCCACACCACAGAGCCTTGGCATGTAACAGTGTCTCTTTGGAAAGGCAAAGGTTGGCAGGAAAGAAAATCTTGAAGTCAAACTGGTTGGCAAAGGATTTTGTTTTTAGTCTGTATCGAACAGGGGAGGAAGTATGCCAAAGCTGAACATTCAGTCCATAAGATCCATGTTTGTTGAGCTTGATGGACGATGAATTGATAATATGGGATATTGAGATGTTCAAGATGTGGGGAGGACAAGAAATGGAGTGAATGCAGAGGAAAGAGGGTACTGAAGATGCAGTTAGTACTGACAAAGAAAAAGTTAGTACTGACAGGTCAAAAGATAGTACCGACAAGGAGAAAGAAGGTACCGACAAGGAAAAAGATAGTACCGTTAGCCTAGATGAAGGTACTGATGATCGAACTGAAGCAAGAAGTGCTACTTCAACCACTCCAACAACTACTCCTACAATGTTTGGAGATGATGAAACTATTGCTCAGGTTCTTCTCAACATGAGCCAAGCCAAAGCAGTTTCAAGAGAAAAGGAGAAAGGAGTTGAGCTTAAGGATGTTGAAGAGACTGAGAGACCTAGGCCTACTTCAACTAGATCACTATTAACTTTAAAGCCTCTTCCAAAGATTGATCCAAAAGATAAAGGGAAGAAGAAAATTAAAGAGAAGAATGAGTTGATACGATCTGAGGGGGGCTATTCCTGAGCTGAAAAGAAGTTTAAGCAACTTGCTAGGGATGAAGAGATGGCTAGAAAGTTTGCAAGAGGATTAGGAAACAAAAGAAGAAAGAAAAATGATTAGCTGAGGAGAAGCTACAAAGATGCCCTTTCAGATGAATATGAATTCATTCAAGCAAGAATTGAAGCATGAATAGAATCTTCTAGCTCATAAGACTTCAAGGTGAAGGAGAGTGCAGTTCATTATAGAATGAAAGAGCACAAAGTTCCTTCATGATTCCATTGCCCCAGCTCAAAGAAGATTTCTTGCTGAAACAAAGAGCTCTATTGCAATCAGACAAAACCTCCTACAACGAAACTCAGCTTAGGAATTAAAATGATGAATTATCTGAAGCATGTTGGAACTCAAGAAACACTCAGACCTAAAGAGCAAAAACTTTTGAAGAAATACAAGTTTGTATGAGAAGTGAAGAGGTTTGTATGAAAGTTTCACTGATTGTGGTTCCACTGAGGATGAGAGAAGGATTAAGGAGATGAATGAAGGAGTAAAAGACACTAATAAGAAGAGATTAAAGGAAGAAGACATAGAAAAGGTACCTGCTAAGGTAGAAGTGACAGAGCAGGGTTCAAAGAAGAGAAAAGGGGGTCATATCAAAATGATTGCAAGGAAAAAGCTAAGAAAACAGTCAGATGATGACAGTGATGATGAACATAGAAAATGCCTAAAGATTGTTACATTTGAAGGTACCTTAGATAGTGAGATAATGGAGAAGAAATCTGTCATTGCTAGATTGGACAAGGTATCATCACCAGATGGAGACTATCTTGTTATATACAGAGCAATGGAACTTCTAGGGCATCAATATTGATGGATGGTACTTCATATATTTGATAGGCAAGATTTATTTCACTTGTATGAGTTGATGATGGAGCAGTACTCAGAAATTACATTAGAAGGATTTGAGTTGATTCTTTGGGGAGATTTGAAGATAATGATGGAATCCTCAACTGAAGAAAATGATCAAAGTGTATTTTTAGTAATCACAAGATCTGGGAGGATTATTCTTGGAGATTGTTCGAAGCTTGCAGGAGTTTTGATTTTGGTGCTGAGTGGGATTGTATCCATATGTTAGTTGAAAGAAGATATCCTCTTTCCAAGGAGTTATTGCAAAGAATGCTTGATCTGGGATTAGAAGTTAAAAGAGAAAGTATTGTTGCCCTTGATTTAATAAGATTCATTAAGAAACAGATTGATGAAGAGTGATGCTGTGAATAGACTTGAGAAGGGTTTGAGTGTTGGCTAACCACCACACAACAAATGGTCATCAGTTCACCATGCTTAACAGCACATACGAACTGTAGTCCATAAGCAAACGGCTTATGGTAAAGACTTCTCAAATCTGTTTATGGTTGACAATTTACCAAAAATTGTAGGGTTTTCAACTCACCTTGCTTCATGGTGAAGAGTTGGCTAGTCCAAGATCAAACAGTTCTTGGTAAAGACTACTTAATCTGTGATTACACTGTTGTTTTGCTAAAACTATATGGTTTATCAATGCACCATGTTATGACAATGAAGCATTGGCTAGTCCAAAAGCAAACGGTATTTGGTAAAGACAAATCAAATCCGTTGATGGTTGACAGTTTACCAAAAACTGTATGGTAATTAACTCACCATATTTTTGAAATAAGAGTTAAACTTTCCCAGAGCAAAGGATATGGTACAAGGAACATCAAAACCGTTTTATGGCTGGTAGTTGCAAAAACTACGACAGCTAACTTAGTTGGTATTGTTCTGATAAAGACAAGTTGCTGTTAAAGATGGAAAAAGTGTTTGGATAAATCCTCCAAGAACTTAAGAAGATTAACTGAAGAAACATGAAGTTAAAAAGAGTTCACAATCATTGTTTTAGGGGAGGATTGTTGGATTTTTCTATTCTGACTTTAGTACGTTAGTGATAATACTTAGTACCGATAGTTATAGTTAGTATTGACAGTACAATAGTTGTTAAGTATATGATCAGTTAGTTACTGTTATCGTTACCGTTAGTAGATTACAATTCTCCTTGTTGGGTACCGTTTAAGAGATATGTATGATATATTATAGGAAAAGATATGTATTATCCTTTTATTCGTTTTTGTATGTTGTTAGGGTTTTTCCTTGATCTATAATAAGGAACCCTCATGGCTTAGTTGGAGATATCAGTCATATACATCTATACAATCATGCTCATAGTTAGTAATATGTAACTAACTTTAGCGATTACTAGAAATCAAAGTTTAGTTTATAATTGTTCTTTTATATACTATTGTGTAGATTCCGCATATACAATCAAATATTCATAGTCAGTGTTCTCTATATTGTCCATCTGTATCATACACGTTGATATCACCCCTTAGCAGGCTGCAAAGATCTGTTCAGTTTGGGACTCTCACTACAGGAAGAGCTTGATTTTCAATTGGTTCCATAAGATTTAATGGTTCAACAAAAGTCGGATTGACTTGTTATTGTTGACGGTTAAAATTACGAGATTGAAAACGAGTGCGCATGCACTAAAATGTAAAAAGAACATTTATACTAATTTTTTTTGGTTTTTTTATTTTTTTGATTTTTTTGGTTTTTCAACAATGTATTCACAATAAATTTTAAATACGGACAATGAGATAAGACACTTAAACCTAATAATCAACTCGCTTCTCGGTAACTCTTCGAAGAAAAACGCACAAAGGAGTTTGTTTAACTTTAAAAGGTGAGCCGTACCTCGCGAGAGACACAAAAGGTAAGTTTTTGATCTTTGGTTCGGAAACTTATTAATGGATAATACTTCAGTTGAAAGTATTATATGTTGGTGTTCTTTTACCAACTTGGTAATTTTTTTATTTTCTTTATATGGATAATGTTTTTATATATATATATTTTTTTGGTTTTCTTGTTTTTATATTATAATTATACTAATAAAAGAAAGCTGAGACAGTCAAAAAGCTATAAGGCCAAAATTGGAAGTCAACAGCCTAAAGGACAATATTTGAGCTTAAATTTAAGCACATTAGTGGAACCTTATGGGCTTGTGACTTATAAAATCTTAAACCTTGACCTATGGGTGGTCGAGTCTGATCACACCTTTTAAAGTATATATAAATATAAATATATAAATATATATAAATATAAATATATAAATAAGAGGGTAAGAATCAAAAAATCACAATTATAGTAATCCGGGAGTATGATTCCCTGGTCGTTATCCCCAACGAAGAATGCAATTGAAAGTCGAGAGTCGTTTTGAGAATCGATGCTTGAATGAGACAAGATTATGTTTGGTTATCTAAAACTACGCGAAAATTAAGGCAAAAACTTAAAAACACTTAAAGTAAAACAATATTTAACTAAAAATGCAAAACAGGAATCCTAAACGGGACCTAAAAACCCTAAATTATCAAAATTAAGTCCTAAAATGATCTTTTTGGTTTTTATAAGTCTTAATTGACTAAAAAGCTAGAACAAAGAAAACTAGACCAAAAACGAAAAAGATTTAAGCTTAAAATCACTAAAAACATGAACGGGATTCAATCCCGTTATTTAAAAATCCAAATTTTGCAATTTTAACCCTACGAAAGTAAATCTAATTTTCCTAGGTTTTAAATGTTAAAAGAAAATTTTCTAAAAAAGAATTATATTTTTTTTACTTTTTTATAATTTTTTATGAATTAAAAATGATTTTAATAAAATTAAATGTTTAAAAATATTAAACTATTTATAAAAATTCTAAAAAAAATAACAAAAGTAGATTGAACAATGTAGAATCTAAGAAAAATAAGATGGGGAAAACATCTTATCGAATAAGCTGAGAAATAAGCCAAAAACAGCTTATAAACTAAAAAGCCTAAAACGTATATAAAAGATTAATTATGCAAACCTAAACTGAAAAAGACCCAAGGGCGAGTTGGAGAGGGAGTGTTGTGTAAAACGTTTGGTTGTGGGGTTGAGGTCCCAGGTTCGAGCCTTGCTCACCCGGGGCTTACCCTACTTCCAAACGTTTTTGTTTTTCAATTTTTTACAACTTTTAAGTTCACTTAAAAATAAGCACTTTTTACAAAGAAACCATTTTTATAAAACATAAATAAGCACTAAAATAAGCTAAATAAGACAGAATAAGCCTAAACTTCACTATGCTATGAAAATGTTAACTGTTTGGCCTTTTTTACACTATTAAGCTAAAAGAAGGGCTAATAAGCTTTAAATAACTAAAAAAAGGTCATATCTAAAAAACACTTAGGAATAAAAATAAGCAACTATAATAAGCTAGAATGAAAAAAATCTTAAAAAGCTATAAAACTTAAGGAATTTTTAAGCTAAAATGTAAATAAGCTTAAATAAGCTCTAAACTAAAGAGAATAAGCTAAAATGGGCTTAATCTAACTTAATAAGCTAAACTAAACCTAAAATAAGCAAAAACAATAAGCTAAAAGCCAAATAATCTAATTAACTTTTGGCCAAATTTTAAGCCCAAAAGTCCAAGAGGGGCTTTTCAACTTAAAAATAACTAGCAAAAAAAACCTTATGGCTTATTTGGCTTATACCACAAGGAAGAATGGTCCAAAAAGCTACCATAAGCAATAAATAAAAGCATTTTGATTTGAAATTCAAATAAGCACTTAAAAAGCTTCATAAAAAGGACTCTCACACTGATTTAACACTTAGACAAATTTTTTGATAACTTTTGCAATCTTAACAAAACCACACTTTTGAGCTTAAAAATAAGCAAACAGATCTTTATGAACATATAACCTTCAAACAGATTAATCTTTGACCTCAAAGAACAATAATCAACACTCAAAAAGGAGTTTGAAATTCACAATAAGCCACAATAAGCATTTGAAAAAGCATTTTCTCAAATTTTTCAAAAACTTAACAATTTATGACAGTTTTGGCAAAAAAAACTTAAAACATCAATTGCAGGCTTTAGAGATTTGTTTCTAACTTCTTTTAACTACTAAATAAATCACAAAAAATTCACAAAAAGCAACAATAAGCAAAGCAAAATCAAATAAGCAACTATAATAAGGTATAGACTTAGCAGGTTAATCAAACCACAACTCCTCAATTCCTTAAAAATTAGTTATACTTACCTTTTAAAAACTTTAACAAACTAAATTTATTACTAATTAAAGCTGAAGCTAAACTGACTTAGATTGGTCAAATAGCAATATTAGACGGCCATGTTTGACCCATAAAAGCAGTTATACAGACACCCCTTTAAAAACTTAAAATGCCTTTTTTACTTGCAAACTCAAAAATTTTATGAACAACCCTTTAAGACCAGATATCTAACAAACATAATAAGTAATATTAAGCATATTTAAATAACTAATAAGCAATCAAATAATCTAAAACAGATTGTGCTAGTTTATAAGCTATTTTAAGACAGTTTATATGAAAACTCAAACAAATGACTTCTAAACTATAAAACAAGCATAATAAACATTAAACATCATAACAAAGCATAAATAAGCAAATAAGAATAGGCAATAAGCAACAATAAGTAGTTGAATAGTAAATAAGCTAAAAACTTAAAATGAAAACTTACAAAGACCCTTGCTCAAAACAGGGCAAATGAACTTAAAAGAGCTTATCCACTAGCTCTATATTATCTAAGATATGCTAGTAGTGTCCATAATCCCATCCAAATCCGGCTTATCATCCAAAAAGCTTTGGTTTTTTAAGGGTGGATTTTTTTTTGTTTTTGTAAAATTTTTCTTGAGTACTTAAGCTATTAAATTAAAACAGGTTAATGATAGTTATATAAGAGCTTATAAAGAGCTTTTAAAACACTTTTGTCAACAATAGAACACGAATTCTTAAAAGGAGAAATTTTAACTAAAACTTAATTTTCATTAATTCAAAAACAAAACATTACAATATTAAAAGGTTACACTATTTTTTTGCTGAAAGAAAACATTAACTAGATAAAAAGACTAAGTGCCTCATTCGGGGCTTACAAGGAACCTATTTATACTAAGCTTAAGAATATTCTAGGTCATGTGCTTCTTTGTTGAGAGGGCTCAAGCTATGCTTCTTGCGTGAGGTAAGTCTAAAATCAATCTTAGCCCTCCATTTTGAGTAGTCCCCAAGCTCAATGATCTTGTCCATTAATTCTTTGTCTTCTTTCATAGACGAATAGAAATGCAAGGGATTGCCAAGGTGGCAATTGGTAGGATAAGGTGTGGGGTGTGTAGACAAAGTGGAGAAGAAAGGGGAACAGTGTTGGGGGTGAATTTAGCGGGTAGTGGAGACAGGGAATTAAAGAAGATGTACAGTTGTTCCCGGGTGATTTGAAGTTTGGGAAATTGGCACAACAAGCCCCTGAAAGTGTATAAGTGTGTTGCAAATTTAGTCCTTGATGTGTGCAACTTAGGTACTTGGAGTTTGGGAATGGTTTGCACCGTTAGTCCTTAAAGGACTAACGGGGGTATTATAAAAGGGTAACTGGAGAACGGGGGTGTTAACAGGGATGGTGTTGGGCTTGTGTTGTATAAAAAGGACTTGGGTCATTTTTTAAGGTTTAAGGGTTATAAAGATATAAGTGGGTTGTCTCGGGCCCACTAGGTGGGTACGGGTGGGCCTACTTTTAGCAATTTAGGATTTCGAGTTTGGTTTTCGATGCTCTTTCCAAATCCACTTCCCGGGGTTGACTTTGACTTGATTTGACTTTGACTTTTTGTTAACTTCTGGCTTTGACTTGACTTTTCTTTCACGCTCTTTCCGTTCTCGTGCTCGGTTTTGTCGTTTTGGCTTCGATTTTTTTGTCATTTTCTTAGATATCCATTTCCTGCATAATACAAAAATAAAACATACAAGTACAATGTATTTTTGGTACGTTTTTAGTCATTTAAGCTCGCTTTTAAAGGTCAAAGGTATATGTAATTAAACGCATACTAAAATCCCTCATACTAAGATATTGTGTGTCCTCACGTAATGCTATAAGTAAACACTTAGAAAACTAAGAATCTTGGTCCCCCTCGACTAATTACCTCGAAAAGTAGCTAAGTGTTCATCGAGGTGAATTAAAGAATCAATAGTTTAGAGAAGCCCCGTTTTTACCATTTTTATACTCTTATTCCTACACATATTTTTTGTATTTTCTCATTTTTTTTGTATTTTTAAGCAACTAACTAACTTATTTGACTTTCGTTATTTTCATTTGGGATCATAGAACAAGATGCATTTCGATCCGAGAATGCCCCAAAAAGGGAAAAATTCGTCGTTCCCGACTTTTCACTTATCCAAACCAAGCTTAAAACGAAATCATACTTAAATATCAGTTAAGATGCTAACACTACTCATATTTGCAACTTGTGAACTTTTCACTCTCGACAATTATCATATATCAGGTGAATGTGCAAATTTGAATTTCAACCTTGGATTAATGTTTTGCAAAATTCTATGCTTCACGTTTCACCTGAGAATAATGAGTTTGAAGGCGAGATCATCCCATGTAGCGACTTTCGTCTCAGCATATCCCAACCTTGCGGCTAAGTGACTAGGCTTTTGACACCCCACAGAGACTAGTATCGGGACTCACAGACCTTAGGATTCAAAAACTCTTAGGTTTCCCCCTATATACATAGCTTAAAAACTTAAAAATGAATTAGTCAAAGTTCAAAAGCATATTTAAATTTAACAAAAAGAGATCTATTTATTAATTCAAACTTAATATTAAACATAACATTGATGCAATTGTAACCCTCGACCTTTTAGAAGGCTGCAACATCGGTTGTGAGCCGGCAAGATGCAGCAAACTTTTATCAGTCTCGGATTTTTATTCTTACTATGGCTTTCCTTAGAAGGCTGTAAACTTCGTTGTTGAGACGCAAGATTACACAAACTTTTATCAGCCCACAACTTATATTTATTATATTTTTCATTTTTCATCATATATTATTATTATTTTTTTTATATAGAGAAGACTTCTTTTTGAAAAATTCAAGTATAAATTTGAACTAAGACTAAAATTTTTGCTATTAACTACATAAAAATTGTTGATTTAAGTTTAATCTCCAAAAATAGCACGTATATTAATCCGGTTAGAAGCTTATGGGAGAAAAAGCCACAAATTACATACATGAGCTCTTAAGATTTCCAAATAATCCTTGTTTAGCATCCAACTCATAATCAACTCTATCATTTTTCGTTCTTCGCGAATTTTCGCGAACGCTTAGCCTAAAAGTTAAGGAACAAGCTAGAGCTCAACACGCTCGATCGGGTCAAAATTTATTCTTATTCTACCCAGTAGGAAAGTCAAAATTGTGACAAAACACTTATTTTATTTTTGAAAATTTTTAAAATTTTCATTTTTTTGAAATTCTTGTGGTAAAAACGGGATTACGCAAAAACAACAGCTGCAGGCACAATCAAATCGATAGACCCCCCCTCCCCATACTAGAATTAAACATTGTCCTCATTAAACATTGTCCTCAATGTTTTAAGAAGGGTCTCTACGTAAATCCTAAGCCGTTTATTAAGTATGCTTAAAGATAAACGTTAGTCGATAAGATTAGGATATTGGATTTCCCCAAACTAATGGCAAGCAAAGGCTAGGAAGCTCGAGTGGACCGGGACAAAACACCGAACACGAGAGTCTTCAAAAAATTTTCGGTCAATCCTACAAAAATTCACAAGCACAAACAACAAGAAATTAGAAGAGTACAAGCCTCCTCACATCACAATAGAAATAAGAAAGAAAATAATAGAAGGATAAGCATGGGATGCCTCCCACGAAGTGCTTGTTTAGGGTCACTAAGCTTGACCCAATCCCCGCATCTATTTTCCTTGGGGAAGGTTTGGAGATCCGGGATAACCAATTGTGGTATGTCCCCTCAAAAGTAGTGCTTAATTCGATGACCGTTCACCTTGAAGTTTGGCCTGGAGTTTTGAGATAACTCAACGGTGCCATATGGAAAGACTTGGGTAATGGTGAATGGTCCGGACCAACGGGATTTTAATTTTCCTGAGAACATCTTTAATCTAGAGTTAAAGAGGAGGACTTGATCACTGACGTTGAAAACGTGGTTTTTGATCTTTGAGTCATGGATCCTTTTTGTTTTCTCTTTATAGATCAAAGAGTTCTCATAGGCATGATCACGAAGTTTATTTAATTCATTGAGTTGAACTTTACGGTGATCACCCACGGTCTTAAGGTCAAAGTTTGCATGCTTTAAGGCCCAATAGGCTTTGTGCTCGAGCTCGATCGGTAGATGACATGCCTTTTCATACACGAGCTTATATGGGGAACACTCGATGGGTGTTTTGTAAGCTGTACTGAAGGCCCAGAGTGCATCATCTTGTTTGTCCGACCAAGAGGCACGATTTTCACCCACAGTCCTTTCAAGAATTCGTTTCAAGCCACGATTAGATACCTCAACTTGCCCACTTATTTGTGGGTGATACGCGGTGGAGAGACCGTGAGTAACTCTATATTTAAGCATGACCTTTGCAAACTGGTCATTGAAAAATGGGTTTCGCGATCACTTATGATAGCACGAGGGGCACCAAATCGGGCGAAGAGAGATTTAAGAAATTTGTAAACCACTCGGGCGTCGTTTGTGGGGAGCACTTTTACTTCAACCTATTTTGATAAATAGTCGACGGCCACGAGTATATATTTGTTCCCTCGTGAAGACGGGAATGGCCCCATGAAATCTATGCCCCACACGTCAAAGATTTCATAAACTTGGATGGAATTTTGAGGCATTTCATCACGCTGCAAAATTTTTCCTTGACCCTGACAAGTGTCACATCGGGTGACCAAGTCATGGGCATCTTTGTAAATCGTAGGCCAATAAAATCCTGAGTCAAAAACCTTTGTGGCAGTGTAGTTGGCACCGTAATGTCCCTTGGTGGGTCCACTATGGCAAGCTGTGAGGATGTCAACAGCTTCTTGGCCTGCAACACACCGCCAAATCATTTGATCCGCACATATTTTGAACAAGAAGGGGTCGTCCCAAAAGTAATGTTTAAAATCCTTGAAAAACTTGTTCTTTTGTTGAGACGACATCCCTTTAACAATGAAATTCCCCGTGTGGTAATTTGCATAATCGGCAAACCACGGGGTACTTGAGTCACTACGAGAAGTCACCATATTAAGTGTTTCGAGAGGAAACTTTTCATTCACCTCCTTTGGGTCGAGAACATTTTCATACGGATTTTCTAATCGAGAAAGATGATCGGCGGCAAGATTCTCGGCTCCTTTTATGTCAATTACATTGAAATCGAATTCTTGAAGGAGGAGAACCCGCCAGAGCAATCTTGCCTTGGCATCTTTTTTAGCAAAGAGATATTTTAGGGCAGAGTGATCCGTATACACTACGCTTTTGTTCAAGATGAGGTAAGACCAGAATTTTTCAAAGGCATACACCACGGCTAACATTTCTTTTTCCGTCGTAGTGTAATGCGATTCCGCCTCGTTTATTGTTTTACTAGCATAGTGTATAGGCCTAAAGTGTTTTTCATGACGTTGCCCCAAGACTGCACCTATGGCAAAGTCGCTTGCATCGCACATAAGCTCAAAGGGTAGGTCCCAGTCTGGAGCAATCAAGATTGGAGCTTCAGTAAGTTTTTTCTTTAATGTTTGAAAAGCTTGAATACAATCATCGGAGAAAATGAACAGAGTATTCTTCTCAAGGAGATGAGTCATTGGTCAGGAAATTTTGGAAAAATCCTTAATGAACCGTCGGTAGAAACCGGCATGACCGAGAAAACTCCGAACACCCTTTACGGTGGTGGGATGAGGTAACTTAGCAATCACATCGATTTTGGCTTTATCAACTTCAATCCCTTTTTAGAAATCTTATGGCCAAGGACAATGCCTTCTTTTACCATAAAATGACTTTTTTCCCAATTTAGACAAAGATTGGTGTCTTCACACCTTTGAAGCATCTTGTCTACACGAGAGAGGCAATTTTTGAATGAATTCCTAAAGACCGAAAAGTCGTCCATGAAGACTTCCATCATTTTTTTGATCATATCATGAAAGATAGCCATCATACACCTTTGGAACGTGCCCGGTGCATTGCATAAGCCAAAAGGCATGCGACGGTAGGCGAACGTTCCGTAAGGACACGTGAATGTTGTCTTTTCTTGATCATGAGGGTCGATGGGAATTTGAAAATAACCCAAGAAACCATCGAGAAAACAATAGTACTCGTTTCCCGCTAATCTCTCAAGCATTTGATCCATAAATGGTAGTGGAAAGTGGTCTTTACGAGTGGCTTCATTTAACTTTCGGTAGTCAATGCATACACGCCATCCCGTAACCAATCGAGTCAGAATTAATTCATTTTCATCATTTTCAACAACGGTAAAACCACCCTTTTTCGGTACGCAATGTACAGGGCTTACCCAAGGACTATCCGAGATTGGGTAAATTAATCCAGCGTCAAGAAGTTTTTCAACCTCCTTTTTGATGACATCGTGGATTTTTGGATTCACTCGTCTTTGGTGTTGAACCGCCGGTTTGTAGTCCTCTTCCATAAGAATCTTGTGAGTACAAAATTCCGGGTTAATACCCTTGATGTCGGAGAGTTTCCAAGCAATGGCTCGCTTGTGTGACTTCAAAACCTTTATGAGAGCGGCTTTTTCCTCGACACTCAAGTCTTTAGCAATTATGACGGGTAACTTGTTGTCACCTTCCAAAAATGCATATTCGAGATGAGGAGGTAAGTCCTTAAGTTCGACCTCGGGAGGTTCATCAATTGAAGATTTATCAGTTTTAGCTTCACAAACTTTTAGTTCTTTTCGAATTTCAGGCAAATAATTTCCTTGAGTAGGAGGGGGTGATGGATCATCATTGAGAAATAATTCAAGAAGAAGAATATCCCCTTCCGGGTCATAGTAAGAGTCATCAACTTCCGGTGAAGTTGGATCATCTTCAAGAGCGAGAAAAGCATCGACTTCCTCAAGAAGAAAATCAATATCCCCGAAGGGAGTGAGAGTCGGAGAAGAGGTAGAGACGATCGGGTCATAGTAAGGAGTGGGATTGCCACTTGCGATCACATCGGAGAAACCGAGAACTTCTTGAGAATACTCCTCACAAGCCATTTCAATGACGTCGATTCGGTTTGCCGTCATATCATCGTAATTAGAGGAGTATCTCGAAGTTTGGTCAAGGTTGAATGCTACGACTTCTTTTTTGACACGAAGAGTTAATTCTCCTTCGTAAACATCAATCAGAGCACATCCGGTCTTTAAGAAGGATCTCCCAAGAATTAGGGGGACTCGGGGATCGGCATCAAAGTCTACGACTACAAAGTCGGACGAGAATTTGAACTTTCCTACTTTAAGGTAGACATCTTCGGCGATACCGATTGGTTGGGTAATCGAACGGTCTGCAAGTTCAAGAGTCATACAAGTAGGAGTGAGCTCAGGAAGAGAAAGTTTTTTCCACACGGATAATGGCATGAGATTTATGCTAGCGCCAAGATCGGCCAAGGCTAAGCATTCATCCATTTTAGGAAAATCACATGGTATTAGAAATTTGCCGGGGTCTCCACGTTTTTCGGGTAACTTGTTGAGGATAACCGCCGAGCAATGCTCATTCAAAGGAGTTCTAGCCATTTCACTTAATTTTTCTTTGTTTCCGATTAAGGCGTTAAGAGTTGAGGCAAATTTTGGCATAAGAATCAAAGCATCCGCTAAACTAATTTCAAAACTCATATCTTGAAAGATTTTGTAGAATTTATCAATTTGGTCGTTAGCTTTTTCACGACGCTTTTCATCATTACGTCTCGAAGGATATGGAATTGACGGTTTTAAGTAGTCATCGGAGCACTAACGGGAGTAACAGCGGGCTCAGAATTTGTAATTTGTGGTTGAACTTGGACAACTAGAGGTTGGACGTCTTTGGTACTTCCGTTATTAGTAGGAGGCACCGTGTCCTTTGTCACCTCGGTTTCACGTTCCACTACTTTAGGAGGAGAGAAGAAAGTAGTAGTAGGAATCGGTGGAGTTTTCCTTGATGAGCAAACACCACTTGGGTTGGTATTAACCTTCAAGTCTACCTTCAGGTTAGTAATGGTATTACTAGGGAGTGTCTCTGAACCTGAAGTAGAAGCGGTATTGGTATTCACGAATTTGGAAAGCATGTCCGTTAAATTGGTCATTTGATTTTGCAAATTTTGATTCTGATTCTGCATATTCCTCATCACTGCATCATTAGCTTTGACATAGTTTTGAAAATCATCTTTCAACACACCTTGTGTTTGCGAAGCTAGAGCTTGGTACAGTTGAGCTTGGTGAACCGGGGGTGGATTAATCGGAGGTCGATAAATTTGGCTTTGGTTGTAATTGGTCCCCCGGTTTTGGTTGTAACGGTTTTGATTGTTTCCTTGGTTTTAAACGGGAGTAAAACCAGGAGGTCGAGAGGTCAAATTTGAATAGTAATCGGGGCTCGGTAACCGGTATTTCCTTGCTTGAAATTAGCTGCGGCTGCTTGAGTAACAAATTCTTGAATATTGTCATGATAAACGTTGCCATTGATGGCGGGAAAATTTGGGTAAGAATGAGCACCACCACAAGTAACACAACTTTCCTCGACCACTTTTACGGGAGTGGGAGCTTGGGTTTGGTTTTTCTTTTCGAGAAGTAAAGCTTTCACCATATCTTTAAGTTCATCAACATCGGGAGAGATGCCGGGGGTAGAAGAGCTCGAACTTACTTTTGCAACAACTGGTTTGTTACGTGAATTACGATGTTTGGATTTGCTTTCAATGATTCTTAGGCAATCACGAGGCATTTTATCCAAAAAGTTACCACCCGCGGCGGAATTCAATGAATCTTGATCATTGGAGTTCAAAGCATTATAGAAAGTATCAAGTTGATGTAACTCTGAAAATCCATGTTGTGGGCATGCTCGAAGAAGATCATTGAATCGGTCCCATGCCTCGTAGAAAGTTTCATCAAGTCTTTGTTGAAATCTCGTGATTTCATTTTGAAGATTTGTTGTTTTAGAAGGAGGGAAAAAATTGTCGATGAATTTTGAAACAAGATCATCCCATGTTAGAATCAATTGAGGGGGTTCTTTTTCAAGCCAAATCCGGGCTGCACCCTCGAGAGAAAATAGGAAAAGCATAAGCTTTACCGACGTACTCGGGAACTTCATTGTAGAAGTGATCTTGTTGAAATAACGGATGTGAGCATGAGGATCTTCCTTGTCATGTCCGAAGAATTGTTTGTTTTGAACGAGGGTAAGCAAACCGTGCTTAAGCTCAAAGTTGTCCGCGGTAATCTCGGGCACAACGATGGCATCCTCGTAACCCACGGTGGGTGCTTCGAGTAATTGAGCCATAGTACGAGTATCATCCATCGTAACTATGGGAATAGGTTCACAAAGATTGAATGGTTCAATAAAAGTCGGATTGACTTGTTGTTGTTGACGGTTAGAATTACTAGATTGAGAACGAGTGCGCATGCACTAAAATGTAAAAAGAAAATTTATACTAATTTTTTTTTAGTTTTTATTTTTAATTTTTTTTAAAGGAATATATTTTAAATACGGACAATGAGATAAGACACTTAAACCTAATAATCAACTCGCTTCTCGGTAACTCTTTAAAAGAAAAACGCACAAAAGAGTTTGTTTAACTTTCGAAGGTGAGCCGTACGTCGCAAGAGACACAAAAGGTAAGTTTTTATTTCTTTGGTTTTGGAACTTATTGATGGATAATACTTCAATTGAAAGTATTATTTGTTGGTGTTCTTTTACCAACTTAGTTATATTTTTTATTTTATTTCTTCTTTATGGACAATGTATTTAAATTTTTGATTTTTTTTATATTATATATATACTAATAAAAGAAAAGAAAAATCTTTTTGAATTTTTTATATGAAAATAAACAAAATAACTTCACTCGAAAGGATCTTCAAACACAAATTTTCAAACGGCTTCAACAATCGTAGACAATCCTCCCCGGCAGCGGCGCTAAAAACTGATCGCTTCTGATTTACACCTTTTAAAAATATATAATATATAAATATAAAATACTCATATAATATATAAAATAGGAAGGTAAGAATCAAAAAATCACAATTATAGTAATCCGAGAGTATGATTCCCGGGTCGTTATCCCCGATGAGGAATGCAATGGAAAGTCGGAAGACGTTTTGAGAATTGATGCTTGAATGGAACAAGATTTTGATTGGTTATCTAAAACTACGGGAAAATTGATGCAATTTACACTAAAATTAACTAAGGCAACACTAATTTAACTAAAAATGCAAAACCGGGATCCTAAAAACGCGCTAAATTATCAACTAATTCAAGCTAAAACCCTAAAAAAGATTTTAATGCATGTAAACCTCAAAAATGACAAAAGAAAATTTTCTAAAAAAGATTTATATTTTTTTGGCTTTTTAATAATTTTTTATGAATTAAAAACTAATTTAATCTATTTAAAATTCTAGAAAATAGCAAATTAATACCTAAAAATTCTAAAAAATGACATTCTACCTTAGAAAAGTCTAAAATATGATAAAAACTCAGAAAACTATTTTTAACTACTTTTTATAATAAAAATCTATTTTATAAAACTAATTTTAAAAGCTAAAAATCAAAATAAAAATCTAAAAGTGGTAAGAATGATGTTAATGTTTGTAAACCTAAAAATATTTATTCTAAAACCAAAAACTATTTTTTGTAATTTTCTAAAAACTTTTTCTATTTTTAAAAGACTTTTAAAAATTTTAACTTTCGAAAAATAATTAAAAATAACAAATAAGAATGAAAAATTCTAGAAAAAACAAGAAAAGTCCTAAATGATGTGAAAGGCCTAGGAAAAATAAGTTGGATGTCCCAGCTTAACGAATAAGCTCTAAAAAAGCCACAAATAAGCTACGGCTTATTTATGAAAATGGGACTCAAAAAGGAGTTAATTACCAAGGCCCTTGAGACTTTAACAAAAAAGTCCCAAGGGCGCAGTGGTAAAGAGTGTGTGTATGAAAGGGTTGAAATGGGTTGAGGTTGAGGGTTCGAGTCCTGCTCACCCTCAACTTCCCCAATTCCCCTTTTACTTTTTAAATGCCATTTTTTAAAAAACTTTTTAGAAGACTAAAAAATAAGCACTTTTTGAAAAGACACTATTTTTATAAATCACAAATAAGCACAGCAATAAGCTTTAAAGGGCGACAGTTTGCTTATATACTAAAGGGCTAAAATGGCCTATCTATTAAGCTTTTTATGATCAAATAAGCTAATGAAAATGACAAATAAGCTATGAAAGATACCGAACTACCCCTAATAAGCTTAAATGATTAAAAATAAGAAACTATATTAAGCTAAAGAAGGCAGAATACTTAAAAAGCTAAAACACTTAGAATTTTTAAGCTAAATAGCAAATAAGCTCAAATAAGCTCTACTCTAAAGGAAATAAGCTAAAATTGACTTAAACTAACCTAATAAGCTATACTAAACCTAAATAAGCTAGGAAAATAAGCAGATAAGCACAAATAAGCCAAATAGCACTTAAGCTAAAAACTGCATACAAACAGTAAGGGGTGCACTTTTGAGCTTAAAAATAAGCTCAAAGATGGAACCTTATGGCTTATAGAGTTTGTAGGATCGTTTAATTCATAACACGGGTGATGATTCTTGTGATTGGACTAGTTTCTAGAGAGAGAAACACATGAGAGGGTTTTTCTAGAGAGAGAAAATGTGTTTAATAAGAAAAGTGAAAATGACTTGCTTGCCTCTTCCAAAGTTGGAAGAGGCTTATATAGTTTTAACAAAATACCGGGTATTAGAACCCAGCTTAAAACTGAAAGACATACGATTAACTATTAAACTACGACCTATTATAAACAATAACTATACGGGGTGACCGAGTCTTTTACTCATATCTAACAATCTCCCCCTAAGGGAGGTCACCCTTGAAAACACTAGACTTAAGCTCTTACAGCTTGCAGTCTTTTGATTCTTCATGTTACATCTAGTACTTTGTTGTAGTGATCTTTAGATAACAATTGAGCTTGTTCACTTTGACTTGTTTTGATTTTGATCATGAGCTTTCTTGAGATCATCAGCCAAACTTAATCTCTCATCATCTAGTAATTTATTGCCATCTTGTGCACTCGTTAAGAAGAATATGATATCAGAGTTTGCGGAAGCTTTG
>BQNB010082762.1:0-19585 GCA_026074375.1 Tanacetum coccineum
TCGGTAATAAAAAAGTAAATGGTTCATTGTGGTAAATTTCAGAAAGTAGGTTGGTATTCTATGGCTTTTACCCTAAAAATAAAGTGTAAAAGTCCACCTGCATAAACAAAGTGTATGGATTATTTGGAGAAATAATAGACCTCAAAAGCTTTTGTTCAAATCCCACATCCCTCAATAAAGAAACTTATTGCATGTATATATTGTCGGAAAATTCTTGGATCAACTGGGTGTGGCTAAAGGTGTGTGTCCTGAGTTATCAGTTCTGAGCGGAGCGTGTATAAACCGATATCGGTTGCGGTTTTCTTTTGGTTTGTTTTAAGTTGAGTTTTTTTTGGAAACTGTTGAGTTTTAGCATGGTTTGATTGTCTCGTTTCTTTTAAGTTGAGTTTTTTTCGGAAACCGTTGAGTTTTAGTATGGTTTGATTGTCTCGTTTGTTTTAAGTTGAGTTTTTTTGGGAAACCGCTGAGTTTTAGTAGGATTAAACGGGAAACCGTTGATAGGCCTACGCATATCCAACACGAACCAAGAATAAATCCAAGCCGCTTGATTGTCTCGTTTGTTATATATTGACAATATCCTTTTTTTTAATAAAGATATGCAAATCTGATTTAATTATAAAAGATTTGTTTATTTATGACACATATTTTATTTTAAAAAACAAAACAAGTTTTCACCATAAATATTAGTATTAGGGAAAGGGTTGATATGACCGCGAGTGAAAGCATATAAATAAGTAAACCCGACTTACATTTGTGATGGAAATAGAACCTCTGACAACCATCATTGTAAAGAGGAACTCACGTCAGATTCCTTCTTTTCACAATACAAAAGTCAACATCAATTGATTGTTTATCAGTTTATGCATCATCTATTCATCTCATTGACAAATAACTCAAAGGTATATACTGTATGTGTTAATTTCATCATGTTTTTGTTCCTTTATTTTAATCTGTTAATCAAAAAATAAGTTACACCAATGTATCTATTAGTTACAATAATTTGCTATGATTTTTCTTTTATTATTTTTAATAAATTTTATATTAAAGTATCTTGGATTATTCGATTTTAAGGCCCTCAATTTACTATAGTGGAACAAGGCACCCAAAATCAACGGGACGGCCATGACAAGTGTGAACCAACCAAGATCCATATGCTTTTGAAAGTCACTTGTAACACTAAAATACTGCTATTGGATATTCTTAAATTCAATGTTTACCGTCAAATGATACCATCCAAATTACGCACCATGTATCACTCGCCGCCTGATTTCGGATTTGTATTCAAACATAAGGATTCCTCTTTGTGCACCACCACACTTATTCCCCTTTGGTTTTTTGAATGTGTTCATTAGTTTTGTTTTTGTAAAATCTGGGTATATCATTCGAAAAATAAAGATTTATGGTATGATTTTGTTTTTTTGAAAGGTTTTTAAATCGGAATGAAACATAATTTTGATCCAGGTTTTATTTTTTTAGTCGGAAATAGTGGCCGAAATATGGGTTCGAAACTTTTTTAGCCGGAAATAGTGGCCGGATTATGAGTTCGAAGATGAAGATAAAAAACATAAGGGTATTTTCGTCAAAGTTACTCATAATTGTACAAAATTTGAACTTTAGTGTTGCATGTTGTTGATTGATGTACCATGTTTAGCACTTAAGTACAAGAGATCAACTACGTTTAGACTTCACCCTTTGTGATTAAGATGTGCCAAGATGAAAATATAAAATTAATATTCTTCTTTAAGTGGATACATTTACCTATGCATGGTGTCGCTAAGGCCTCGCAATGGTGCGAGGCGTGACCTCCACGCTACGCAATAGACCAAGGCTCGGGCTTAAGGCTTGATGTGAGATGAAGAGTAAAAAAACGTGATAAGACGCGACAAAGTGTGATTGCGTTAAAACTATCTAAATTCAATTTCGATAAAAATCATATTTTTATATAGAAAATGAAAAAGATTGCATGCAAATATAGTTTCTTAGACTTTATTCCTTATGTATGACACTTTTTGTAAACTTAATATATTTGAAATATGATATAAATATATAAATTTCTAAATATTTTCATATTTTGTGCCGCTTTAAGCCACGCCATGACTCGTAAAAGCGTAAGGTTTGACCATGTCACCACGCCACACTTCACGCTATTTATAACCTTGAATTTTTATTGATGTTTTGAAGAAATTCAGCCGATGAGACTTGTCTCTTTTCTTACGCAGCTTGCAACCACTTTAGACTTTCCTAATTTATTTTCTAGAGATAATGTCATAAATTAGCATTATACTTAATAAGGTGTTCCACATTGGTCATTGTACTTTGAATCTATACCAATTTAGACATTAAATTAATAAAAATTGTAATGCACCATCACTCACCTTGATTCACAATGTCGATTGATCTTGCGCAGCGCACTCAGTATGCTTAGCACTGCAAAGGTCATTGTACTTTTAAGAACATGTGTGATTACATGAATTTCAATGACACACACATAACAAATGCTTTAAGAAAATAACCGATTGAAATATTTCTATCCACCTAATATACATATGCCTCTGAAAAAGAATGATGTTTTGTCTTTGTCACGTGTTTTTCATAGTTCCTCATCAAACGCTACATCAATGTAAAATAAACAAAAAGTGTAAAAAAGAATATTAGTTTTATGAAGAAAACAATAATATCACTAAGAAAAAACAATTCAAGTTTTACAAAAATATCAAAAGGATGATAAATGTTTTGTGCAAGATTAAGAATCCGAATTGTATTGAAAGTTTCTTATAAAATAAACGGATTTCCTCGATTAACTTTTGGACGATCAAAATCGAATTGAGGGTAGGCAAGTCTAAAATCTATTTGTGAATACGACAATAGGAAACTGGCGCATAGGCGAATTTTCGAATCTGCATTCACCAGAAGCTTGTAATCCACGCTCCTTGCATACGTAAGTGTTGGAGTAAAAACCAACAAAGTTATTTTAAGGTTAATATCAAATTTCCTATATAAACATCTCCACACTTTCTTTATAAGGCGATGTGTGATGAAACATTTCTCTTGTTTTGTTATTTCAAGTGTCTCACTTTGATACACGATATTTCATTAATATTAACTCAATTTTGAACACTCTTTAGTTCATTATGAAGCTATCTTCAAGGAGAACTAAAACCTACTAACCAACACAAATATGTATAACATAGCATATATTAAACAATGTTACAAATTTGCAAATAATCATTTTTACAAAGAACTTTTCAACAAAGTTTTCATATCTTAAACGCGCAAAAGTATATATCTTAATTTTATAGTGCGTGTATGAAAATATAAACACACAAAACGGCGGAAAATTATTATTAAGGCACTATGTTGAAGTGCATTGCCTTTGACTTGCTTCCTTGACTGGCGTAGGCCTTCTAAAACTGTTTCTGCAGATGCATTGTTTGTTCTCACTTTGGAAGCAGCTCTCTGCTAATAACACTAATGCTAACCGGACTTCTCAATGTGAATAAACTTGCACGAATGAATCTGAATAAACTTAGAAGCATTAATGATAAATGTGGATGATCTTTTTGCATGATTGAATTCTGACGCCTGAACCACGATTTTGGTTTGCGGGCTGGATACACACTGCACGATAGAATTATACGACATGCTGAAGTCGGTGTTAAGATTAAGGTGAACTAAGCTAAGACTGATGTTGGATACTGATACATTGCCTCCTGGGAGATATTAATATAGAAAGGTGACTCATGCTTATTTGTTTTTGTTGATTGGGTGATAAGACCAGATTTGAATTGTAGCGAGTGCAAAGAAAACAACTACTGTTATGATGTAGATGGTGGTGGGTATGCAACAACGGTTACGTGGGCGCGCAACCCATATCTCCATCCACGCTGCCAAGGTTAGCTTGCAAATTAATTATTCAGTGACCCGTTTCAAAGTGAATTATAGTTTTTTAAGGTCAAAAGTGAACGTAAAGTGTAATAATCCAGTTTCTTTTTGTATTGATTGTAGGACTGTGGCTCTTAGAGGCGCGGAATCTTTACATAAGCTATGCAGTTTGGTAAAAGCGTATATTGAAAAAGGGAAATCAAGTATATCTTGGGCGACGATATTGAAATTGGGGATCTATTAGTCGAGGAATTGAGTTTGCTTATGACGCAAAACCTTTAAGGGGAGGAGGTGATTATATTACAGCTTTATATTACTGCTTTTGTGTACTGATTTTATTGGTTGTTCATGCAACATCTTTAGCAGATGTATATATTGTATCTTAGATATTCTGAGATGAATAGTGTTTGAAATGAAACTTCACTTTTTATAGTTTGTAAAAAAATAAGCCTCGTCGCAACGCGCGAGCTATCATGCTTGTTAAAATCTCATGTGGCTCGTTTAGAATTAAAATTGAGTAAATTGCATAAATCGTCCTTAAAGTTTGGTCAAATTGCATGTTTCATCCCAAACGTTACGAAAGTGCAAGGATCGTCCTTGTGGGAAACTTTTGGTGCAAGTATCGTCCATGCAGGGACGATACTTGCACCAAAGGTTTGCCCAAAGGTTTCCCCACATGGACGATACTTGCACCAAAGGTTTCCCACAGGGACGATCCTTGCACTTTCGTAACGTTTGGGACGAAACATGCAATTTGGCCAAACTTTAAGGACGATTTATGCAATTTACTCATTAAAAATTTTAACTGTGAAAAGCAAGAAAAAAAGTGCACCTAGCTTTACTTTATGCTATTAATGTATGAGTATATATTAAATATGTGTACTTCATTAATTATACGTAAGTAATGTTTTGAAAACTGGGTCTCTAATTGATCCAGTCGAGTCACCGGGTCATCGGGTTACTAGTTCTACCCGTTCGACCGCCGGGTGAACCCGATTTTCAAAAAAATGAAGAAAAAAAAATATCTGCAATGATACAAAAAATTATATATATAAATCATGAGTATATCTTATATTGAGCGTAAAAACGATTACTACCAAATATAACATGTAACAAATAAAATTACGTGGCAAATATATATAAAAAAAACTTGTTTTATTTATAAAAAGTATGAAAAACCAATAAAAACGGCCGGGGTATGCGAACCGGGTTGACCGGGTCATCTTAAACCCGACGGGTCTAACCGGGTTTCGAAAATATGAAACCCGGTTTAATTTGACCCGTTTTTCGACCGAAACCGGTTCAACCGCCGAGTCTAACCGAGCTCGTGTTTCGAAAATAGAAACCGCAGAGTTGAGTTTTGACCTGTCTACAAAAAAAATATTATACCCCAGTGAGTTTGGACTTTTACCGGGTTTCAAAACATTGTACACTAAAATATAACATGGATATAAATCCCGTTTCCTATTCTCTATGTCCATGGAAAATTTCATGTTCTTATAATCTGTTTCTTTATCACTAGTTTTTTAAAGCTCAGGTCACGCAACGGGGCTTAGGTACATTAGGTTTTTTTTTTTAATATTATGTATAATTTTTTATTATTTCTGTTTTATAAGTTATGTTATAGAGTATTATTGAAATCATATGAATAGAATAGATTTATTAAATCTTTTATATATTATATAAACTCGAGGATAGTTAGTAATTTTTTTCTTTTAATTTACCTGTTTTCTAACTCGACATTATGAGCCGACTAATACCAGCGAAACCACCTTTTTAGGTACAAGAAGTCGGCTCAATTGTGAACATCCAGACGGCACCACTAGGGGATTAATGTGCTCATCGTTTATATTCGATCATTGACCGTCCATGTAGTTGAAGTGTATATGTTTTTTGTTTATAGTAATTGCGTGTGTAAGCTTTATATTAGGTGAATGGTCATACTTTGTGTTTTAAACATGTAATTTTGCTTCTACGGTCAGATTTTATATAGCGATCAAAGTTGAATTATCAAAAAGTCAATATCATTGATAATTAGAAACTAAAAAACTCAAATAATTATTATGTTTTGTGCATATAATATGTTTTGGTCAAACAAAGATTTACCGATTGTAAATCTTCAATACATATAAAAATGTAAAAAGAGTTTTACCCATTTTTTCCGTCACCAACACTTTTTTAAGATATAAAAGTGGTCTAGATTGTTGTATATGATTTATAGGCATACACACATGTCAATGGAATAAAAACTATTTGAAAAATTTTAATGTTAGAATTTTAGTACATATTAAACTAAAAGAAAAAAAATACAATTTTTCCGAACATATCAATAATTAATAGCCTAGAAAAACATTTTTCGTTAATTTGTGATATTTTTATGTGCTTTGGGTTTTTCAATTTGATTTTACAACATAATTTCAGGCCGGTCAATGAAAGTCACCAAAACGTTTTCGGTGTAGATTTGTGATGTGATTTTTTACTGTTAACTATTTGTTTGGAGTGTAAAAAAATTGTTACGTTTGTTGTATTTTAATATATTAAAGTCTAAGGGAATAAGTTTAAGGAGTTTTTGTTTATTTTTTATAAGTTATAATAAAAATTTGTAAATTTTATAAATTTACACTAAACTCTTTACAATTTATTTAAAATAAAAACAACAAACGTTTTATCTAATTTACCTCCTCTTTTTTCAAAGTTTTTTTTTTTCCACAATTTAACACATATATTTTTATGTGTGTTTTTTTTTGCATCATAGTTCTCCCCGAAAAAAAATTTCAATTTTGACCAAATTGATTTATTTTGACTTTTTTTATTGACAATCGGATCGGCACGATTTTGCCTACGTTGGCAAAATCAAGCTGTTTCTGATGGTCTAATTTTAGAATTTCATAAGATTCAATTTGATGGAAACTTACCGATAATGATGTAATTCTTTATTATATAAAAGATGTGTTATTCGTGTGGGCTTATCCTTTTGTGCTTAAGTTGCGTTTTGATTAGATGTGGCGGTTCTTTATATCAAATACGTGTATTAATTATGGCAAAATATATTCAAATAAGTATATCATAGCCTCTTATCTTATTATATACAATAAAAACGTTCGCGTTGATAATCACAGAATGGGATGTTTATGTTTACAATCGTGTAACTCAACAAATTGTATATAAGATTTTACCTTCAACAAATAGCTTGCTAACATAGATTATGGGTGACATGAACTATATACTACTAATAGCCTTGTTTGTAATATTTTTCTAAATACTTATTTTACGTGATTGTAAAAGTATTCACGTAACCACTAGTGCACTGCTTTAACGGTATCGCTACTTCGCTATTTAGCCAGTCAAGGAGGTTTTATGAGAAAAAATAAGTTGTCGGTTCCATCCCAAATCCTTTGTGCCTTAAAAGGTCATTGAAAAAAGCGCTGTCATTTCCTTGATGGTTGGGTCCTTGAGGAAATTAAAGAAACTTTCAGCTCGTTCAAGCTCGACTAAAAATTGGTTTCAGCTCGTGAGACTCGAGACAAATTTATTAAACGAGCTTTCGCAACGAACCAGCCCAATAAATATTTTTCAAAGCTCGGTCGTTCAAATTAAATCGAGCCCAAAATATTTGTTCGAGGATCAACTCGAGTTCGTTTACTGATCACCATGATTAACAACAATAATGGAAATTTAAAGCTTCTGGGCGCAAATAGTTTTAAATGACTCGGTTCTTGTTGTATATCTGGGAGATACAAATGTTTTATCAAAGTTATAAAGATTTTGACTTCCATGGTAGCTGGACCGTGTATAGACAAAGTAGCTTCAATCTCGAGGTGGGGGTTTAAACGACAGTTTATATAAGATTGAGTTTTGTAGATTTATTGGTTTTAATGATATCAACCAAAGTTCTCTATCTCTAAATAGAATGTATAACAGCCTATATTTATTGATTTTGACGATTGGATTTCTCTATGAATGGAAAGGGGTATTCGGACGGGAGTACCACTTGATGATAGGGGCCAAAAATAAATCGGGGGGAAGGACAAAAGTAAAGAGCAATGCCTACATTAAATCAATTGATTCGTCATGGTAGAGAAGAAAAATGACGCACGGACCGTACTCGAGCTTCGGATCAATTGTAACACCCCCAAATTTCGGCACACAGCGGAATACCACTTAGGGTGCTACTTCATAGCATAAAGTACAAGTTACAGAAAATGACTATAAGTGAGACGTTTTGAAAAGTCAACCATTCGATAAATTTTATAAAATATCAGAGTTACAACAGGTCCCATTAACTTTCCTTTTCTCGGTTTTGCATATTAGTCCTTTAACTTTTAACGACTAATATAATTCTTGTTAAACTTTTAACGATCGTTCATTAAACACTAATATATTACATTAATATATTAATCGTTGTTCTACATATTAACGTGTGCGTCCCCGTAGGCTCGAAAAGATTTTCGGACAATATTATTTATACTTGGACATATTCCAACAGCTCCCACTTGGACATGTATAAATAATATAATAACATTGGTAAGCGTCTAGCAATAAACCAATTCTCCCAGAAATATCCGAGTGTGGTTTTATAAAGACACAGATAAATGATTTATGAATTTACAATCCCCTTATTTCCGATACCGTGTTAAAAATGGATATGGATCTAAGTCATTCCATTAATTAACGATTCTATTACTCGTATATATGATTAATCAAGATTACCAAAAATCATTGAGACATATGTACCTGAGTTTTTGGGTGCGGCCACAGATACATCTGATTAACCCTACGAGGGGCCCAACGGCATCATACTTCAACTATTGAAGGAATAAATTCTATATTGACTACAAGTGTCAAGTCACCATGCTTCACAATCATTT
This sequence comes from Tanacetum coccineum, assembly GCA_026074375.1. Lineage (NCBI taxonomy): Eukaryota > Viridiplantae > Streptophyta > Magnoliopsida > Asterales > Asteraceae > Tanacetum > Tanacetum coccineum. Next base: position 8,751 of record BQNB010082762.1, read on the forward strand.
CTGAAATAGTCCTTATTAGCTACCTTATACAGGATAACTAGAACAAAATCAAGAAAGATTATCCACACATGCAAGACCTACTTGCATCTCAAGTCTAAGGATTTAGTAAATAAAATCACTTACAAGATTCACTTAATGACGCCGATCCATAAAGTGATAATCTTGTTAGATAGGGAAGTCCGATATTCACCTTATGATTATCATGTGAGTTTGGCGGACACATCCTTTAATATCTAAGATATCATCAATCACTCAAATTTGTCTTAGTTCAACAATATTCCCATATTGTTGATCGACAACAGACTCATTTAGAATAATAAAAATATTATTCACGGATTAAACATGCAAATATAGGACACAATTTATATTAAATATAACTTCATACCACGTATCTTTATCATTAATAATAATTGTCTTAACATCCCTTATCCAAATACTAAATAGATCAAATGCATGATAATTCTAGTTGACTAATCATGCCTCAAGATATGACTATCGTACTTGTTGACAAGGCATATATTTCATTAATTTCAACTAGCTTTGATCTTTCAGAATTTTAAGAATACTTATTTCAAGAATTCAATTAATGAAGTTCTTGAATATCTATGATGATTGTTTGTTTATACAAATATCTCAATATTAACACACTATATCTCATAAGGTGTGTGACATCAACTATTGACAACAATCATCTTTCGCAGCTTCCAAAAGTGTAAAGTATTCTTATTCTTTAATGTATAATGCAACTATGCTCTCAGTTGAGCACAACTAGTCCACATGGTCATCATCAAAAATGAAATCATACCATGACTAGTATTGAGTGTCATCTCAATTCGATTTAGCATCCGTGTACACAAACAACCCCATGCTTTTAAAATCCGTAAACAATGAATATTCTCTTAATAATGTTTGGCACCTCATGAACTCCAAGTTCATTGGTTTATTCTAATTGCACAACAAATTGTTGCAATATATATCCTTAGATTTTCATTACTATGGACAAATCCATAATCTAAGAAGATTTCCAAATCCAAACATATTCTATTAAAATATTCAATTCAATGATTATCTAATAACTTTCGATTAAATACCAATGTTGTCAAATCATCTTGCATTCATGCATGATACAACTATTTTACACAGATCTACATGAAACTACTAGCAGGATGGAGCCCTATGCTCCTAGCATGTTGAGTAAGCTTCCTATTTGATAAAGCCTTTGTAAAAGGATCAGCTAGATTGTTATCTGTGTGAACTTTAAGTATCTTTATTTCGCCCAGTGTAACGCTCTCGCGAACATAATGATATTTTCTAAGGTAGTGTCTGGCGCCTCTCTGAACTCCCGGTTCATTAACATAATGAACTGCAGCTGAATTGTCGCAATACATATTAATAGGTTCATTTATCGTTGGAACTATACCAAGCCTTGAGATAAACTTCCTAATCCAAACAGCTTCCATGGCAGCTTCTGAAGCAGCTATGTATTTAGATTCTGTAGCAGACATTGCAATGGTACTTTGCTTGGAGCTCTTCCAATCCACTGCGCCTCCATTCAGAACGAAAACATATCCTGTCTGAGACTTCATGTCATCTCTATCAGTCTCAAATCCAGCATCGCAATAGCATTCAACTCTAAGTTCCGTGCTTGGATTTCCACCATAAACCAAGAACATATCTTTAGTATTTCTTAGGTACTTAAGAATGTTTTTCACAGCTGTCCAGTGAAGTTCACCTGGATTCTGTTGAAACCGGCTTGTTATATTTTGCGCGAACGCAACATCAGGTCTAGTGCATCTAACCGCATACATAATGGATCCTACTGCCGAAGCATAGGGTACATTTTTCATGCGATTTACCTCCTTAGGAGTTTGAGCACCTTGTGATTTGTTCAAGTCAAGTCTTTCTTGCATGGGGATATAACCACGTTTGGAATTATCCATTTTATATCTCTTCAATATCTTATCCATGTAAGCATTTTGACTAAGTCCAATCAATCGCTTCGATCTATCTCTGTAGATTTTGATTCCAAGAATAAATGCTGCTTCCCCTAAATCTTTCATAGAAAAACACCTTCCAAGATAATCTTTTACACTTTGTAAACTTGGAATGTGATTTCCCATGATGATTATGTCATCGACATATAAGATAAGGAAAGTAACATTACTCCCACTAGCCTTTTGATATACACATGGCTCATCAAGATTTTGAGCAAATCCAAACCTTTTGATTTCCTCATCAAATCTTTTATTCCAGCTTCTTGATGCTTGCTTAAGACCATAAATGGATCTCTTAAGCTTGCATACTTTTCTGGGATGATTAGGATCAATAAAACCTTCAGGTTGTACCATATAAATGTCTTCATCAAGATAACCATTTAAGAAGGCAGTTTTTACATCCATTTGCCATATCTCATAATCATAGTATGCTGCTATAGATATGAGAATTCTAATAGCTCTAATGTCAGCGACGGGTGAGAACGTTTCTTCATAATCAACCCCGTAGAGTTGAGTATAACCCTTTGCTACAAGACGAGCTTTATAGACGTGTACAATACCATCCATGTCGGTCTTTTTCTTGAAAAGCCATTTACTCCCAACGGTCTTGCAACCAGGAGGAAGATCGACCAGGACCCATACTTTATTGTCCATCATGGATTGTATTTCCGCATTCATAGCATCGATCCACTTATTAGATTCTGCATCTAACATTGCGGCTTTATAGCTAGTGGGTTCATTAAGATCCCCTAGACTATGTTCCTCTACTTCTACATTTAGACATAAGCGGTTCGGAACTCGACGCGTCCTTTCGGACCTACGAATCGGAATCTCTTCCTCTTGTGGTGGTGGTCCAAAACCTTCCACCTCTTGAGGAATATTGCTAGTGATTTCAGAAGGTGATGTATCTTCTTGTTCTTGAATTTCTTCAAGATCTACCGCCCTCCCACTGATTTCTTGGTTTATGAGACATTTCTCAAAGAATTCAGCATACCTCGCAACAACAATTTTGTTTTCTGGTGGGAAGTAGAAATAGTAACCCATCGTTTCCTTTGGGTATCCTATGAAGATACACTTAACAGATCTTTGTTCGAGTTTGTCAGGCGTATCTCTCTTCACAAGAGCCTCACATCCCCAGACCTTTAAGTAAGACAAGTTTGGAACTTTTCCATACCACATTTCATATGGTGTCTTATCTACCTTCTTTGTTGGAACCATATTGAGAATGCGTGTTGCAGACTCTAGAGCATAATCCCAAAAGGATAAAGGCAAAGTTGTAAGATTCATCATAGATCGTACCATGTCAAGTAAAGTATGATTTCTCCTCTATCAAGAATACTCCATTTGTGTTGGTGTGTGTAGGAAAGTAGGTCTGTATGGAACAATTCCGTTAGCTTTTAGATAATCTTTAAACTCTTGGCTTATATATTCGCCACCCCGATCTGATCGTATTGCCTTAATGGTCTTCCCGAGTTGATTTTCGACTTCATTTTTAAACACTTTGAACATTTCAAAGACCTCATGTTTATGTTTAAGAAGATAAACATAACCATAACGACTATAATCATCAGTGAATGTAATGAAGTAGCTAGCACCTTGTCTTGACACATGTCTAAGTGGACCACATACGTTAGTATGTATTATTCCAAGAAGATCTTTTGCCCTTTCGTTATTATGAGGAAAATGTTTCTTTGTCATCTTGCCAGATAAACAAGATTCGCATTGATCAAAAGATTCATCATCCGTTGACTTTAACAGCCCATTGTTCTTACCTTACGTCAAGAAAACCTTTTAAATTCATATTGTAATTTGGTCATGTGTTGTACCATGCACACAATAAAGATTCTCCCACTTGTGCATAGCATAACATCCATACATGTATTCAAACAACGAACGACATATCGTTTTTTATAAGGACACATAGATAGTGCATAGCTTATTAGCGTTACAAGTAGATATAGAACCACTTTGTATAATAAACCATGAGTGTCTATAGTCGAAAAAGTATATATTATTTCAAGATAAGCAAGGAATAATCTAGGTTACTACCAAGATTAAAACCTTGTAGCTCCCACTGAATTTGACAGCATCACATGAATGTCTTGTTTAGAAATAAATCGCGATGCTCCCACTGGATTTGACAACATTGGAAGTGTTCCATAACCAATGAAAACAAACAATGATCTATTATTTTCCAACTCTCTTTGAAATCTTAATTAGTAACATTTACTTGGATTTCAAAAGTTCTACTATGTAGATGAGGGACTATCCATTAATGCTATTGATTAACTTGAAAATTGAGCATGCAATTTCCTCCTTAATTTGATTAAGACAAACAACTAGATACATTATCCTAGTTTTCCTTTACCATTTTTGCAGTAATATTGGTATTTCCTAATCAAGAACTCATAAAACATCTTACATTAAGATGTTACCATTTGATAACTTTAAGAACATATTCTCTAGTTATCTATATGTCTTATATCTTTCAAAATATTCACCATGAAATCTATATGAAAATATAAGTCATGCAATATACTTAACTTTAAGCTTGCTATGAGTTTGATTACATTAGGACAATTCTACTTCCTAATTATTAACTTTCCACGGATCAAAGAAAGATATTAGGAATTATCTCCATGTTCCTTACAAGGAAAAAGAGTCTCGTTTGACCTTCTTTGATAAAGTAAACAAACTATTTGTTCACCGGTTTTTAATCGTTGCATTAATACTATATAATAGAAATCCCCAAAAATACTATTTTAGTATTTTTCGATAATACCTTTGAAGAAAATTAACTACCCATTGTTTTATTTCAAATAAACAATTAATTTTCTAAGGTTAGGATCCTACTTGACATACCACCACCACATCAGTTGATCTGCTAGTGATGGTGTATTCAAAAGGTAATCAACGATTGATAATTCACAACTTTTGTAACTCCTAAACCATATGGGACTTACTTTATTACAATAATATCTAGTAAGCATGTTTCATCCCATCTATGCCGCGTGTTAATAGGTCTAACCACAACAACGCTAAGTCGTCCAATCAAAAACTGTGATTATTAACAACATCACCGTCTCACGAGATAAGCGTATAATCACCTTGAGATTGAAAATCTACAACACTTCTCACGCATAGTAAAGACAATCTACAAGTGTTTTCTTAAATATTGGAGGTAACAACTTAGTTAAAAAGGTATTAAATTTGACATTGTCAAATATGTAGACAAGAACATCATACATCTTCGTATCATTGATTTTTAAATAAAAACTTATTCTCAAATTAATATATACGGTATCACCTAGTATCACATAAAATAGTGAGACCTTAAATTTATAGATTCAACGTATCTTTAAATATAAAGATTTTGCTTTTTACCGCGGGAAAAAAATAAAAAAAAAAAAAAGAAAAGATTAAAGAATGATTAAAAACATTCAAACCCTAGACCATTTGCGACTTCCTAATTAGTATGCAAGGTAAGGAAACTACAACGTAGTCAGGTATTATAGGGAAATGGTATCTACAAGACCGAAGTCTTGATGAGTCTTCCCGAACCTTATCCTTGCAACTAAGTAGTACTTTTGCAAATTTTGTCATTGATAAAAAATTAAAACTTTAATTTAAAGAATACATTATAAACTATAAATTGCTAGTCTAGTAATGGAAGATTTTATATCGGATGTAATCCGAATCCACTTTTAACCTTTTGCATTAGATAGTTCATAATAAATCTTATTTCAATAATAATTAGTCTTGTTTATATTTGTTTTCCGAAAAACCCTTTTATTTTCTCACAAGTCAAACTTAAAATAAAACAACATAAACACAAAACTAATACATATAACACTTATTTCAAAAGAAACACTTAATAATTAAGTCATGCAAATATCAATTATGATCCAAATTATCTAATAATTAAAACATGTATATATTCATAAAAGGCTCCTTCGTCCAATGACTCCGGCCACATCCATCGATATAATCGATTGCGTAAGCCTTATACAAATATATACCACATAGCATATAAAATTTAATACAACTTTTAGGCCCCATTAAGACATCGCTAAGGTCTTCCCTAGCTTTTAAAGTTGTGGATCGAAACTACATAAATTTAATGTCTATGTTTTAATACTTGATCATCATATTTGTATAAAATCCTTTTTAACAATTAACAAGATTTATATCACATATCTCTCCATGATAAATTGCATGTATTTATCATGGATGCCGAATTAACAATTAATTTTAAACATAAAACTGATCAATTAACAATTAAACGCATCAAGTTTTATCCATAAAATTTCATACAACCTAGAATTCGTCTAATTAATTTTATAATCAATAAAGATGGAATCTTGATGCACAAAGATCGAATCTTTATGCATAAAACGCCCAAAGGGCTTAAAAAATTAATCAAGAATCCTAATTTGTCAAATTTTATTACTTTGTAACTACAAATTCTATACGATGGCTCGTGATGCCACTGTTGGGTTTTACGATCTAATTAACCATTAAAGATCACGAGTACGCAGCGGAATAAATAAAACACGTATAGAATATGCAATTAACAAAAAGATCAAGAACGCGTACCTTTTAGCAATTAACGAACACCGTTCTTGAATATACGCTTTTGTATAAATCGAATACCACACAAACTAAATAAGTTACCAAAGTAGATAACCTTGGTGTGCATACACTACACGTCACCGAGATACGTTAGGATGCTAGTCTTTTCTTCACGATAAACAACCGAACACTATGTTCTTGCTTCTTCTAATAGATCAACCAAAACAAATAACCCTTATAAGTTCTTTTCCTGTCGACCGTAACTAAACAAATAAAGTTGAGAAAAGTCAACTATGAGTGACTTTGGTTTAATGTTGCATACGTCACAATAGCATGCATGCATGCCAAAGTATCACGTATACATATTCATATGGAATGAGTTATGTATATCGTTGACTGCCTTTAGGGATATATCATATATTTCTCTCACCGAATGAATGAGGCAGGAGGTTATATAGCCCAAGACTTGTTGTTCAAGTCATACTCAAACACCTTCTCTTGTTTGCTGTAAACTACATTCGGACCCCTCATTCTTTTCTTGTTTGACCGGTCACAACCAACACCTCACGGGTTTGGTTTTCGTACTAACAAGTCTCTCACTTGTTAATATTTATTAATTGAATCTAGCGTCTAACGTTATAATTAAAGACCGTTTAATATTTCGTGAAATATATTAATATAATTAATATATTATAAATATATTAATTAGATTAATAAACGTATCCTCTGTGTATACGTGTGTGCCCCCATAGGCTCACATATTTTCGGCCGTATATTTATTTATGATATGGACATATCCCAACAGCTCCCACTTGGACATGTCACAAATAAATATAACAACATTGGTAAGCGTCTAGCAACACGCCAATGTTCCCAGAAATACCTGAGTGTACTTTCGTAAAGTCACAGTTAAATGATTTAAGTATTTACAATCCATTTGTTTCTAACTGCACTGTCACTTGTGTTATACGTAAGCTATATGCATACACCTTTACACATAAAACACATGTTAACTGCACCGTCACTTGTGTTATATAGGTAAGTTATATGCATACACCTTTACACATAACACACGGTTTGTGTGTGTGATTTTTTATTTTGTTTTTGTTTTTTTAGTTTAATTTTTTTTTTTTTTTGTTATATAAATGTTATTGGAAGGGTGTTTTTTAAGTGTTTTGTGTTATAAAAATGTTACACGGTAAAGCTGAGGTAACAATCTGAATAACTTGCGGATAGAATTAATCCTAATGTAAATCTTAGAAGATACGATAGAATCCTTACAATTATACACGGTAAAACCTAGCACTCTTATGTAAATCTAAGAAAAATCTCTGAAGATACGATAGAATCCTTGTAACATATGAATTAGAATTTAGTTTTGCTTGACTTTGGTCACTTTGCTTTAGATAATAATTAAATAATGTTTCTATTAAAGGGGACATTCTTTTAGGGTTTCTATAATAAGACAACAGATCTAAAAGAAAAGAAAAACAAAAATTAAGTACTTTTCAAGTGTCAACTCTAATTTTTTATGTGCACTATCTATTACAACTTAGCCATTGACATTTTAATACACTAGTGTTATTATAACATCAGCCTTTTTCTTGTGTATGGTGAAGGGTTTTCATTGAAAACTATTGAAGAACTATGTTAAAATTACATGAATGATAACATACATATGAGTTCTTTGTTTGAATACACTCAATAAATACAAAACTCAATGAATGGTAACAACAATGGAAGATTGACAAACTAGTCCACAAGAAGAAAGTATAATGAAGCCTTCTGATGTTTGTTGCTGGTTTTTTATCATGAGTGATTTGATACTAAAATCTGTGAATCAAATCCTTTTGAACCAATCAAATATTGCCTCTCTATTGTATGCTTGTATATGTTGACAAAAGCACCATCTCAAACTTTAAAATTAAAATTTTAGCACTAATTGAGTCTGCATAAAAAATCAAAAGTACATCCAATGGTAAATCAAATGAAAGTGGTAAGTTTGCACGGAAGAAGACTTGTTGCACTCATAACTTCTTTTTTGTTTGTCTACTGGAGAATCATGCAATCCATGGACGAAATATTCCCCTTTTTATTTGTCTAAAGCAAGAAGATCGTCATTGCCTGAAAAACAACCCTCTTCCGAGCTCTCATCGAATATATGAAAGTGACATCGTTATTTTTCGCACAACTAATTTTTAACTCACTTCTATTAATTTAGGCCAGTGCCGACCAATTAATTAAGACCATATCATATAACCAAGTATGGATCAAACTTCTTAAGATGATTGTCGAAGACTGTCATTACAAATCTATTCCCAAGCTAGGCCTAGCAAGTAGTTTTCTTTGTGAGTGATTTTAAAATTAGTTATGTGATTCAATACTTTGTATACAAAATCAGAGCTTGGTATCATCACATATATAGAGAGTGGCGGATCTAGGAATTTTAAACGTGTGTGGCACAAATAAAAATTTGCCAAAGTTTTAACTAGGATAAAATAAGAAGTATGATATTACAATAATCATATACAAGTACGATTTCCATTGACGGATAAGTCTTCTCCGACGCTACAAACAGCTAGAGCATCATTAACATATCTATTACCTATTCGAAAACGGGCGTCTAAATTTATCAACATTATCATTTAAGCACTTTTACATGTAGAAATGTTGAATCGTCTTTTGAACAAGACCACCAAAACCTCACCAATAATTAACCGTTTACGCTAAGTTAGTTTCTTTCCAAAGTTGATGGGCTTGGTTTATTGTATGTTAGACCTTGTAGTCTTCATATGAGAACAATTGTCAGCCAAATTGGAATGAGTAAAATGCTTTTATAACACAAAAAACAAGGTAAAACTTAAACATTCTATAGAAGATTCCTACTTGAGTGGCACAATATATATAACAATCATCCCGTCAACTTACACTCCCTTAGTCAAACAACCATGTAGTTCCATGATTTTCTTATACACTAATAAGCTAAATAATAGTTATGAAGTGATGTTCTTGTTCATAAATTGGAACAAAAGAACCAGCAACTTAAAATATATACTTGTACATTTAAGGTTTTTGACAACATCATCCAACACCTCAAGTGTGGTTTGTATACGAAACCCAACCTTTGTATCATCTTTCATCCTCTCCCGATTAGAATTATCACTACATTTGGCATGCAAATAAGAACTGTAAATAAGATGCACACATGACACTTTTTACAAGTATTGTTAACAATGGTCGGTAAAAATATGAGAATAATATAACTAACTCATATAAGAGTTGCCTTTCGATCCAGGTAAGTTGTGCCATGCTAGTAGCATCAGCAGATATCTGTGGGTTTTAGAATTGTTTACATCTGTGGTTACTTCTAGCAAGTCTGGAGTTTGCTCATTTGTATTGAGATATGCTAAAGTATTTGAAGAGCTAGAATCTTGGTGATCGATGAGAGAGAGAGAGTGTTAGGGTTAGAGTTATTATCATCAAGATTATAGTTATAATACAAGTTATTATCAACGCTGATATGATCATATACTAGTGTTCGAAAGGTAGTTCAAAGAAGAAGATGAAAAATTAGGGTTTTCAATCTGATCTTCATCTGATAAAAAATTTTAAGAGTATAATGTTCATTTTGGCCTCCAATTTTGGAAATCAATTTTTGCCTTTTTTAAAATAGGTAATACCGTAATATTAAATTGAATACAATAGATTAAGACCCGTTTGTGGGTCTTTTGTTAACACCTTCTCAGAAGAACTCGGGGGTTTCTCTTATTGGTGCAGGTATCATCTATGTCGCCTTTTCACTTTTGACTTACAACTAGCCACGACCTAGATTTTAAGTATATTATCCATGCATGCTGTTTTTGTCGCTCATCAAAGAGGATTCTAAGAAAAAATCTAGCTAATTTTGTTTTATAGCTAGATCTTTCTAAGAAAAATACATGAAGACTTCACTTTTCTTTTAAATAATGAACTTTAGATTGACTAGGGAGAGGAATTTCCTGACCTTAATACATATCATCATCATATGGGTCATGGTCATCATCCACATCACTCTCCCTCTATTGTTGCAATAAGCTTTTCGGACCATAACCAATACTCGTCGATTTTGATGCCAAAAAACTTGTCATTTCATTTTCAACTGGTTCAACACTTAGTGATAAATTTATAAATTATAACAAGTTTGTTTATTTTGTAGAATCGTTGCACGCACAGGTCTTGGCACAATCAACAAGCACAAGATTGACAAGAATTGATTCATTATTTATAAAC
>BQNB010082763.1:0-29231 GCA_026074375.1 Tanacetum coccineum
CCTGCACACACAAAACACAAATACAAGCATATTTTTGCCATTTTTGGTCTGTTTTTGGGTTTAATTGGGTTATTTTAGGTACAAACAGATATGTGTATTTTACACTTATCAAAAATGTTTCTCCTTAAACACCCCAATCATGAAAAGCATACATAATGCTTAACAAAGAAACCTTTATTAGGAATCTCTCAACACAACCCTTGATGAAAGTCTATCCGAATCCAAGTTATTATCTTGGTTAGATGATGATATCATAAGTAACATGTCGATCAAAATAAGTTAATACTCCCTATTCAAATGACATCTTGGAAGAAGTCATTCTCGTAATATTAGTGTGTCAATCAATAAACGAATTTTGTTCTCGTTTATTAAAGTCGGTATTATACCGAAGGGTGTTGGTCAAGTCTTAAGCATGTGTCGGTCGAACCTTATCATTGGTCATACACATTCTCATGTCATAAGTATACGTCGTGTGTCTAGTTTTTTATTTTAAAATGTCATAGGTTTAGAGTGCATATATTCCTAAGACATGCATAGTCCTTGTTCCCCGTTATTGCCAATGAATATAATAGCTATCATCGTTATTATATATATGCACTTTTCTACTAATTTTTTCTTTTGTAGCACACTTTCGTAGCTTGATTCCTTGGTGCCCCAAACAAGGGGGATCATACACCGTAGGGGAGTTGCAACTGTTATGACATCTACACATTTCATGATATGTGTATTCCACCACTATAATATTACTCTTATATATATATCTTGTTGCATGAAACTAACCTTTGATGTAGGTTAAGAATTTGCAATAAATTTGATCCATGGATCCTCTAGAGTCAATATACAATGGGATGCAAGTGTCATAGGAATGAAATGAGCTAAGAGGTGCTCGAGTGTCAAAGTAGATATCTTGGGATGATTGAACGGGGTTGATAGGAGCAAGACTTCACTGGGGATGATGCAAGCTCGCCTCTTTGGTTCAAGATTTAAAGTGTAGTATAAGTCTCGCTAAGAGTCCACCTTTTTGCTTCGACAAAAGGGGGAGAAGAAGTGCAAACAAGTAACTTATACATTTACTATGAGTTATAGTTTACATATTTTTTCATCATCAAAAGGGGGAGATTGTTGGTAGAAATATTACGATATTCAATCTATACATTCTCTTCATGTTTTGGTGATGACAAACATGTAACTTATAACACATAACGTAAAGTGCTTAAGTTACTTGTGATCACAAATCATCAATTCATTCATACGACAACATCTCTCGACGTCTCAAGTCTGCTTCAACAAAGTTTGCACTCGACATAAATCACTTAAGGTATGAATAAATAAATGTTTAATTTATTTTATGATCAAAGGAATTTTTATTTAACCTCACATTTTTTATAAAAATGTCACAAACATTTTTATATCTTTTAACAAAACATTTTTAGATTTAAAAGAAATGTTTTATTCAAATAAATATTTTGAATTTAAATTTTCTACCTAAAAACGGCTAGAAATGTTCCAGAAAACACTCCCCTAGAAAAGACAAAAAAGGGAGCGTTTGAGGCTGGGCGGCCCCCATAATTATTAAGGGGACTGACACCCTAATTAAGAGGACCGGCCAGACAAAAAACCTTCCCAGTTTGCCTATAAATACTGGACTATTCCCCATTGATTTTCTCACCTTTTGCACACACTTTCTTTCTGTTCTAAATCAGTTTATAAATCCCTTCCATTCCTTTGATCATTTAATCTTAAGCATTTGTTTCCAAGTGATTCAAGCTTATTCCTCCAAGTCCAAGAGAAGAACTTTCGTTATCATTAAGATACGAAGTTATGTAGTTTAGTTAGTGCATTCGTGACATGTCTTACATTCACAATGTATAGATCAACTCTATGTATTCTAAACTTGTGTAATAGTTAGATCGTGGTGATCATGGTGTGTATAGTTGGATCGTGATGATCGTCAATAGTTTAGATAGATCGGGATGATCTTGTTAGTGTCTAGTTAAAGTGAAATGAAGTTGTGAAGTGAAGTTATGAAGGGTAGAGAAGTTGTAAAGTAAAGTCGTGAAGTGAAGTGAAGTCGTGAAGTGAAGTGAGGTTGTGTGGTGAAGAGAAGTTGTGAATTGTTGTGAAGTAGCGTGGTTAGTTGTGATAGATTGGTTCTAGCTAGGATTAGAACTCGACATTTGGCTTAGGTCAAATCGTGTAAGCCTTAGTTGTGTAACTAATTTCTCCCGCCTAAAAGAAAGGAGCTTGTTGACTAGTGAATAACTCTCGAGTCTGGGTACATCGTGGAGTGGAAGTAGGCGAAGAGGTGCTTCGAGACCAGAACCACTATAAATCATGGCTCCGGTTTTGCAATTTCTTTTAACCTTTTCGATTTACATCTTTATTTACCTTATCCTATACATATACTTCATTAGATCTATAGTGTGTTGATTGCTGCTTATATGTTTGTGGATATGATTATGTCATAGAATAGAAGTTAACATTATGATTGTGTTTATATACTAGGAATGAACATGGTTTCTATAGTAGATATAGATAAATTATTCACACTAAATAACAATAAGCATCATTAAATTTTTCCATTTTAATATGATGGATAATTTGATACAAAACGTTTTATGTTTTTAAATGGAAACGTATTCACCCCTCCTCTACATTTCCACAAGAATCATTAATCTTCAAAATATCTTCGTTTAAGCTCCAGAATGCGCGCCTTTTGTCAATATTCACCAAGTACTCCATAATTACTGCAATTCTCAAATATAAACGACTAAGTAACAATTATTTGCAATAGCTATACAAAATGGGTTAATAACATGGGATAAATGACGCTACAAAATAGACGTTATTTGGTGTCATTAATTATCCCCCCACTTGAATCCTACTTGTCCTCAAGTAGCCTTTAGAAGTTTATAAAAATGTATCCCTAAGGATATTTTTTTCGTTAAAGCATTTATTTGATCTATTACAAGTACACAACCAAACACCTCACAAAATAGGAAGATGAAAACACTCAAATCACTCAACTAATCTATGTGGTAACATGTAACTAATTCGCTCAATTGCTCGGTCGTGACGAGTATTCTATCATAAGATTGGCAAGGATACACATCTCCACCACTAAAGCCAAGGAGTAACAAGTTTGTAAGGGTAAATATGGGTTTTTATATGGAAAGGCTTATGGTTGATCATTCTATAATCTTTCACCAGAAGTACCATTCCAACAAGGCAGCTGAAGCACACATACATGGCCGTAACGACGGAATAGACATGTGTGTTCGATCACATCCCCATTCGAATTTAACCAATGGTTAGGATGAAGAATGATATAGGGTAGGAACCTTCTAACTTTCACCAATAGTAATAAACCAACAAGGAAGCTGAGACATGCATACATGGCTGTATTGACAAAATACACATGCACGCTTGATCACATCCTCATTCCCGTAAAACTCATGGTTAATCATTAGGTGAGAGGGAAGTAAATTGCTGTTAAATAAAAATAAAGAAACAAATAGATTAAGCCTAAAGTACAAGTTGCTAGACACTTTTTCCCGACCGTTACCATGACAAAGACACGACTATTTACAACGTCTTGATCATAGATAAAAAACAACAACCTAAGTTGGCGTTCCCGTAACGGTCAACTTCCCAATCATCCCAAAACTTTACATACTCTACAAGGCAAGTGGCGATATCTTCCACTTCGTACAATACTCTACATCGTTGATTTTTGTAGCGTATCAGCGAATAATCGATCCTTCGTGTAATTCCTTCGGTTCTTGCTTTGCGAAACGATTATCTTCAAACTTTCTTTCTCTTTTTTGTTGCAATTTTTCTAATTTTTTCGATTTTTTTTCAATCTAACTATATACGAAACTCGGAGTAGTTTCACCATCTTCACGATCATAATAATTCCGGATAATTCCTTCGATAGTTCCTTCGTTCTTCGGACTCACCATTAATTGTGATGGTAGTAAAATCACATGAGTTTTGACTATAATATACATTCCCATTTGCAATGTGCAAATTTCCAACCGCACCAAAGATAGAAAATGCCACAAGACTCGGGAAATACAAACTTTACACTTTAAGCAACTAGCAACTATAAATTAAACTTAATCTAACAGGGTAGGTTAAGGTGTAAGGGTGTGACGAAACAAATAATTGGTGTAGTTCCTAAAGGATTGGCTCTATCATATGAGTTTATAAGTGGATCTTCCACTTTCTAAAGATAGAGTGAAAAAAGGGTTTAAACTGGAGGTTAACTAACCGGTGTAGTTAATTAATAAACAACATGGATAGGCTTTTTGGGTGTATCCAAAAAAAAAAAAAAAAAAACCTAACAATTTACCAATGTAAACAATTACAAACTCTCCGATTAAAAATCCATAATACTCCTTATTAGCGGTCTCCGAATAGATATACCAAGCCAAGTTCTAAGTCTACACATCACAAGCACACCAAATTTTGTGGAATTTGGGTAAACATCCTAGAAACGGTAGCTAAATTCTTACACATATCTAACAGGGTTTATTGTGTGCGGGTTAAGTATCAAGTAATATTCATAAAAGTATGCTTGATTTTTTTTTAAATATGAGCATAATTTAGCATTTTAAATCATGAAAAATAGGACAATAAAATTCTAATTCCACTCCCCCCACTTAATTGTATACAACATCCTCGTTTGCATAATAAAATAATAAAAAAACAAGGAATTAAAAAATAGAATGAGAAACTCACTGATATTTTCTTGGTAGATCTCCAATTGCGTTTATTGAGCAAGATTGCGTGTTGAACAGACCGTCTTGAGTTCAAGACGCCAACACTTGTCAAGCTCTAGTTTGTAAATTCTCCACAAAATTCATCGATATTTCATTTCACGAGTTCCTTGTAAAAAAATAGGAAAAGGAACGTGTATCCTACTTGGCATCTATGTTAATTAAACAAACAAACTAATACATCAGTCTGGGGAAACGTCATAATCAGGTTAATGAATACGCCGTGTTGACAGAATTGACAATAATTTTTTAAAGTTCATAAAAAGTAAAGACTGATAACGTCCAAACAATCAATACGCCGTATGGTATGGAGCAGATACGCTGTATTGATGTTTGGGAAGACAAACTCAATAAAATTAAATAACAATCCGGGTTGTCTCCCGGGAAGCACTTTTGTTTACAGCAAAGTCTTTAAGTTATACTTCTCTTCATCTTCCTTCACCATTCCATCTCATGCACGCTAACGTGCTCACGTGTGAGCCATTCTTCCATTGACGGAACTCGGATAAAGTCAGGTCCTAGATTCAAAACTCCTTTGGAGAACCTCTTTAACTTTTGGTATGAGTGCGAAATACCGTTCATCTTATCATGTTTCAACCTTCTTCGCATCTCGAATGTAATCGGGTCTAAAATTCAATACTCCTTTGTAGAACCCCTTAAGCTTTTGGTATGGATGCGAGATTCCATTCATCTTATCCTCTTCACTTACCTTCAGTAATGGTGGGATCTTGTTGCATTGCTCATTAGTGTGGTGTTTAAACCTCGGATGTGATCGCACCATTTGGTAAGTTACTTCATCATTACCATTGTAAATGGTAATCATCCCTTCGAACCGTCTTGTTTTAATTCCAACTTCTCTTAAAAATGGTTCGCCAAAAATAACATCGCCCATTCCTTCATCACGATAAGCATCCATATTTTCTAAAACTGCAAAATCCGTCACAACAGAAAAGGTTCCAACAAAAATAGGCACATTCATTAAAGCTCCTATAACATTATTCCCTTTGTACACCATCTTATCTTTCATTATAGAATTATGAAACTTTTTGGACATCACATTGACATACAATAATGGAAAGAAGTTAGCGTGTGTAAATTCAAATCCTATCATGTATGAAAACTTTAAGTTATGGGCACAATCTATATGGATCTTCTTATCATAGTCGCAATAACTAAGGTAATCATCAATTCCAGTATCAAGTTCATCATCCCTAGTTCTGAATTCCTTAATTACCTCACATTTCTCAATGGTGGGCATCAAATCATCACCTTGATTTCTCCTAAGCTCAAATGGTTCATTTAGATCATTTAATTTAATGTAATCTCCATTCAAAGGGTCTAATGATCTATTAATCACCAAAGTCTCTCCCATAAGCCTAGCTTCTAAATCAAGCTCCATTATTTCTCTTAAACTTAACATGTAGACCCTCTTAATTAAACTACTAGCATGTTTAACACTTTTGAAAATAATCCTTTCTTCCCCAATCCTTAAAGTAATCTTTCGTTTGTAAACATCAATCTTAGCACAGGGCGGTAGATAAAAATGGTCTTCCGAGGATCAAGGGCACTTTGATATCCTCAGGCATATCAAGAATTATAAAGTCTACTTGGAAAACAAATCTACCAATACATACTAGCACGTTTTCGGCTATTCCTTTTGGATATTTCACTGTCCTATCTACTAATTCAACTGTCAACTTAGTGTGAGCTAATTCGCCTAATCCTAAGTTAAGGTAGGTCGAGAGAGGCATAACACTAACACTAGCCCCTAAGTCAACAAGGTCATTATCAAAGCAAACATTATTAATAAAGCAAGGTAAAGTGAAACTCCTTGGGTCTTTCTCCTTTTGGGGTATGGAATTATTGATATGTGAAGCTTTAGAGTAAGCTTCTAAGAATTGTGGTCCATATGATCCCTTCTTTTCTTCATAGTAGCATTCATTCAAACGATTTGGAAACGGAATCGTTGTTTGTCTTGTCTCGTACATTAGTGTACGGTTTTGTCCAGTGGATACGGCGTATTGGGAGGATCTAATACGGCGTATCGAGTAGATCCAATACGGCGTATCGGGTATGAATCAGCTTTAATAGTAGTCGAAATCGACTTGACTTGATATCTCGGGTTCGCTTCAGTAGAGCTAGGTAGACATCCAAATCCTCTTTCTTGTAGTACCTTGCTCATTTGCCCGATTTGAATCTCCAAAGTTTTAATCGATGCTCCTTGGTTTCTAATGGCATCATCCTTTAAAGCTCGGATTTCTTTAATCAAATTGGAGTTTTCTTTATGTCTCTTTGCTGATTCACTCATAAACTTGCTCAGTGCATCTTCCATAGATTGCCTTCGTTTTTGGTACGAAGGATTCACATTGTTCCTTTGATAGAATCCCGAAGCTGCTGCTCTATATCCTCCTCCTTGAAAAGGTCCACCAAATTGCGTGTAGTAAGCTTCTTCTAGGGTTTTCCCTTCTTCTTTTAGTGGGCAATCTTTGGTGTAATGGGGTCCTTGCATTGTACGCATATCCTACTTGAGCAGCATAAACTTTTTTATTCACCTTCTTGATCTCTCTTCCTAGATTGTTCAGTTGTGCTTGTATAACAGCCAGTCCGTCAGAAGTCTCAGTACTTCTTCCTCTAGATGTTCCATTATGCCATTTTGGAGAGTATTCTGCCATTTGTTAGATGGCCTTTTTAGCATCGGCAGCTGTCTTAGTTGGAACGGCACCTCTTGAGTCAATAATCTGTCGTGTTGGAACATCCAACCCATTGTAGAATAAAATTACCTCCTGCATCTCAGTCAAATAGTGTTGAGGACACTTCATTAAGAGTTCTTTAAAGTGCTCCCATGCTTGATAAAGGGTTTCATCTGGTTCTTGCTGAAAGTTGTTGATTTCCTCCATTTTCTTCCCAGTTCGACCAGGTGGGCAGTATTTGTTCAAAAACTTAGTTTTCAGATCTTCCTAAGTTTTGATCGAACCAGTTGGTTCATTTCTTAGCCAACGACTTGCGGCTCCAGTTAAGGATATAGGAAAGACTCAGAGCATTAGTTGATCCTCAGTGATGTTAGGAATATGGAATAAGTCAACAATTTCAATAACTTTCTCAATGTGTTCGTTCGCATCCTCATTATCCGAACCGCTAAATGTGTTTTCTCGAAGCTCCTTAAGAAATTGGCATTTCAGTTCAAAACTATCTTTTTCCTCAATCTTAGGCCTAGCAAATCCCGATCCATAGTCCGTTCGGGTCTTGCTCATGTATTGCTCCATGGTTTCCGCCATTTCTTCTGCTTTTTCTTCCTCCGAGTATTCTTGGTTAGAAAATAAATTGAAATCAGGCGATCTCAATTCGTCAAGACTTAGTGTCTTGAAGTGTCTCCTTGATGATCGAAATTCTCGTTCACGTACTTTGTAAGGTGTGAATAGTTTGTTTGTTGAACTCCTTGTCATGCACTACCTGTAACAAGGGATAAACAATCAGTAGGATTTGCTCTGAAGAAAGATAGAAAAATTTTTTTTAGCAGAAAAATCAAATAGGAAAACCAAGATTTATGTTTCTGTTCCAGATGATCGATACACCATATCCAATGGAAGTGGATACGCCGTATTAATCAGTTGAATAAATACGCTGTATTGGACATAAAGTTGGATACGCCGTATCCGATGGAAGTGGATACGCCGTATTCAGCTATCGATCAGAACAGTGTATTGAGAAAAACAATTAAATACGCAAACAATTAAACACAAATATATACAAGCATACAATTAAAGATAAATATACATAATTTACAGAATATACAAGAATATACACTAATCTAAATTACACTAATCCTAAGGGTTAGATCTAATATAATGTTAAAAACCAAAATATCAAATAAAAATCAAGATTAATTTTCACTCCTCGGCAACGGCGCCAAAAACTTGATGTGTCGTTGTGTGGTGTATATTTTATTGATTCAAATTTTAAATTTATATTTTGCCGACTAAACCAAAAATAACACTTTAACGGGCAGTGTACCCAATCGGTAGTAGTTTCATGGTAAGTAGGGTGTCGACCACTTGAAGCGAGATTAAATCTATCAATTTAATTAATATCTTGGTTAACTAATCTATGTTAATTCTATTCTATTCTAAACCTATGTCAGTCCTAATCTGTGACAACCGTGATTTGAGCAGGTTAGTTTAAACCTTTAGAAATGGCTAAGGGTTCATTTTATGTGTTTAAGTGTTGTGCTATGTGATTTTATGTGTACTAAGTGGTTTACATATGTGCATGATGTCATTTTTGCGGTAAATGATTATCTTATTTTGTGTGCATATGAGTTTAGTGTTAAGTATTCTATTTGTTCACGTGTGGTGATAATGGAAATGAAAGACGTGTTGCATGCATTGCTACGTCAATTCTTGGTGATTAAGTTTTAATCAAATTAGCTTAGGTTTTTATAAAAACTTAAGGAAATGAAGTAAACTAGCTAATTAATAATTTAATAAAAAAATGTATAAATAAATATAGGGTGCGTCCGGTTTTTAAAAGAAAAAAATGTTTTATTTCAAATACAATTAGAGTTGGGCTAGGATTTGTTAGACTATTAATCCTAAGATATGAAGCCCTAAGCCCAAGAGATTAGTCTCATTCTTTTTCCCCTTTTTGTTGAGCCAATCGTCCCCTCCTAAGAACAAGGAGTCGAAAAGTTTGATCAAGGTTTACAAGAAGATTGTGTTTAGGATCAAGTAAAGGTAATGATCTAGCCTACTTTGATTTCTTACTTCATGTAACAACATCAATGATGGATCTAGGGTTTCATAAAATTTAGAATATTAATGATATTTAATGATGATAGAATGATTAGGGCTTGATTAGTGTCATGATCAAGCAATTGGTTAGGTTAGATTTGCGTTAAAACTTGATTTAGGGTTGAGCAGAATTTTGGGTCGTGTTCAACTACTGATATCTAGATGATAAAAACGTGTATTGATATGTTTCTTAAGCCTATGAATAAGCCAAAAGAGTCTACTTTTCAGAAAATCCAGCCTCAAAAGTTTTTAAGGTCGGGAAGTCATTCAAATGTTGGTTACATTAAAAGTTGTCAGATCAGTAAATACGGGGCAGATTTAGGTCATGTTTGTGAGGGTAAAACCTATACTTTAAAGTGAAATTAAGCTTAGTCATTCTACAGTAGTTTAGTTCCATATGCCTTTGGATAAACCTGTTAAAATTAGCCTCTGAAAGCATGTCTAAGTATGGTAGTTAGAGTGATACTTTTTAGTATGCAATCAGATCCGAATTAGGACAATTTTGAATTTTGATTTTATTTGAGGTGGTTACACTTATAATTAATACTTGGGAATCATAAGGTGGTTAAAATACTCGTAAATAAACATGTGTGATTTTTGGTATGAATTATGAGGGTTATTAAGTAAGGGTTTTGGCTACGTAAAGTCATGATAAGTAACTAGTGGAAAGAGTTAATGAAGTGGTTAAGGTTGGACATGGTGTCGGGGTGACCCATGATGGTTAGTTAAACCCTTATACATCCATCATATGAGTGTTACATGGACATGAGCTTTTAGCTTGGTCGCGTGTAACACATTTGTGTTTGTATTGTGTAGCTTGTGTGGATATTGTTTGGAAGTTGCTTGTGCTTCAGGTGAGTTTTATAGCCCCTCTTTTCTTATGATTTATTGGGGTGGAAATGATGTAAAGTGTTTAGAAATGTTTTGATTACTGTGATAATGTGTTGTCAAAGATGCATGGACTATACGTGACTATTGTATGTTATGTGCTACATGTTTTGTGATGTGATATTGAGAATTGCGAACTAAGTCAGAGGGGATCACCTGCGGGTATCCATGGCCTGTTTAGTGGATGGTACTGTGGCCTAGCTAGCAGGAGGGTTACTTGCGAGTATCCATGGCCTGGGCTAAGGGGGTAACCACATGGATCTTGGTATGATTGAGACGTCTTATAAATCATTACTGGGAAATCATGAAATTAGATTGGATTGTATTGGATTGGTTGTGCATGCTAGCCTGTATGATAGTTCATTTATTGTCATGCAATGTTTTCTTTATTATCACAGTAATGTGCAGTTTGGATTTTATATCGTGTCTTAAACCTATGACTCTCACCAACTTTATGTTGACGTTTTTAAGCATCATTTTCAGGTGAGTATCGTGATGATAAGAAGGATGTTAGGAAGAGTGGCTAGAGAGACCTTAGGCATTGCTTGTGGAGTTGTCTTTTCTAGTCTTTTGTTTTGCTTGATACTTGTTTGTTGGAGATTGTTAGTATTTGGATTATGTTGTTTCGTGTACGACATTACTTTAGTAATGCAAGACTCCTTTATCTTGTGTTGGGTATTGTCATGACACATAGTGTCCATTTGATTATTTTCTTCATTTAGATTTCTCTAGAGTAGACACCATTGTGTTGTGATGATATCCATGATGTTACGCCTCGTGTTTCCGCCTAGGCGGGTTGTGGCATAATCCTAATTCTAACCGGAAAAGGAGGTTTTCAGCCTAAGAGACTGGCATGGTTTAGTTGGTGACTATAATCAATTCAAGGCACTTTAACCCACGCAAGCAAATTAACAAAAGATAAAAGAGTGGTCGAGCCAAATATAAGAAAACTGTATTAACCATTATTAATCCGTTTAGAAAATTGGTTTGTTTATTAAGTGCAATGATTTCTTCTCTCGAGGCGGTATAGCATTCTTAAGACTTAGGCGTTACATCATCCTAAGACCTAGACACATTAATTCTATCATAATTAAAGCATCCGCATAAAGCATCCTTATTTGCTGATTATAATCTATCTTAGTGATTAAAGCAAATGGTGATCTTGTTAAACCCTAGCTCATAGAGACTTTACCCACTTACCGCTTAATGGTGATTTATACTCTAATATTCCACTTGTCCAACTATCCAATGGAATTAGAACGTTATTTGTTGAATTATCTAGGTTCACCTTCTAGTCAACACGATCAATAAACCATTGGCAATATCCAATTAACTAGTTAAGCCCGAAGCGTATCCTAGACATGGATTTAGCAGGACAATATTTGTGATCCTATGGTTCTAGATGTATAAATCACTATGTGGAGAGCTATCCCAGACTCTAGATTACTTGGTCCGTATCACTAGATCCAGTTGAATGATAGGTCACATACAAAAGCGCGTAAACAAGTATAAATTGATAAACATAAACAAGCATTCAACGATAAATCAAGAAATCGAGATAAACAAATACCAAATATTCAGATCTTCATAATAATGGCTAATACCCGAAGGTATTAGCCTTCAAACTTCATAATAAATACAAAAGTAATTATTTAGCCAAGGTAAACTAACCGAGTTAACGAATGATACCAAAAACTGAACGATTACTAAAGTATATGAAATTACACGTTGTCTCCTATGGAATTGATAGCGTTGCTCGACCTCTTCTACTCTTTTTATCCTTTGAAAATCGACTTTTATGGTTTAGGTATCGAGAATATAATTTAGCACACTTAAAACTCGTTTTTGAGTTTTGTATGTATAGGGTCTGGAAGTCGGTTCGATACGGCGTATCCAAGGGATTGGATACGGCGTATTGGAGTTTCTTGGAGTAGGGACCACGTTTGATATCTTCCAGAATATTTACATACTATATCTTGAATACGGCGTATTGAGTTTCTCTGGATACGGCGTATTGAGCTTCATTCCTTTGTGGTCTTTGGTGAGTGCAGGCACGGATACGCCGTATCTTCCTTAATGGATACGGCGTATTGGTTGTCAGAATCATTAATCTTTAAAATATCTTCGTTTAAGCTCCAGAATGCGCGCCTTTTGCTAATATTCACCAAGTACTCCATAATTACTGCAATTCTTAAATATAAACGATTAAGTAACAATTCTTTGCAATAACTATACAAAATGGGTTAATAACATGGGATAAATGATGCTATAAAATAGACGTTATTTGATGTCATCAAATATCCCCCCACTTGAATCCTACTTGTCCTCAAGTAGCCTTTAGAAGTTTATAAAAATGTATCCCTAAGGATATTTTCCGTTAAAGCATTTATTTGATCTATTACAAGTACACAACCAAACACCTCACGAAATAGGAAGATGAAAACACTCAAATCACTCAACTAATCTATGTGGTAACATGTAACTAATTCGCTCAATTGCTCGGTCGTGACGAGTATTCTATCATAAGCTTGGCAAGGATACACATCTCCACCACTAAAGCCAAGGAGTAACAAGTTTATAAAGGTAAATATGGGTTTTTGTATGGAAAGGCTTACGGTTGATCATTCTACAATCTTTCACCAGAAGTACCACTCCAACAAGGCAGCTGAAGCACACATACATGGCCGTAACGACGGAATAGACATGTGTGTTCGATCACATCCTCATTCGAATTTAACCAACGGTTAGGATGAAGAATGATATAGGGTAGGAACCTTCTAACTTTCACCAAAAGTCGTAAACCAACGAGGCAGCTAAGACATGCATACATGGCCGTAATGACGGAATAGACATGCACGCTCGAACAAGTCCTCATTCGCGTAAAACCAGCGGCTAATCATTAGGTGAGAGGGAAGTAAATTGTTGTTAAATAAAAATCAAGAAACAAATAGATTAAGACTCATGATAAAGTTAATGGATTTTGATTTTTTATTGGTGATTGTTGATGTTTAAGTGAAGAAAAGGAAAGAAATGGAGATAATGAAGTCAAAGATGCGCCTTAATTGAGAGAAAAAATAAGAAAAGGTTAAAGACTATGAAGTTTTTTTGTACCACCTTTTGGAAAAAAGATCAATTTTTGTTTATGCAACCTTCGTGAGTCATTTTTTGAAGAAACTAAGGAAGTTTTTTGAGCAAGTCTTAGAGAGAAATGAGTCCCACTGCCACTTTTCTCACAAAAAATCAAATGGGTGCGCGCCACTTTTTCCTAACAAAAATCAAATGGTGCTCACACTTTTAAGAGTAAATGAAGAAAAGAGGGCGGGTGGCGACGGTTTCACCATGAATCCAAACGCTTTCTGATCTACTACTTTCCATCTGTAACGTACTTGCTAAGGCCCTATTATTGTGAGTATCATCACGTTGTGTTCATCCTCCAATAATAAAGTTTCTTACAGGTTAGTTTTGATTTAGAACCATAAGGATCTGATTGCTGTTTTGGGTTTCATCCTCGTCGTTTTCCTTTTAGTTTTATCCTTATTGTCGTTTAGGAATCTGTTCGATGTTTCTAGGGTTCTTTTCTCGTTAACTTTTTATTCTTTCTATATTCACTTGGTAATGGATTCTAGTGTTCGTTGTGGTTATAAGCTTTCAAATAAATCATTGTTGGAAAGATTATCATGTAATATCGTTATAACTAAAAACCCGGCATTCTATCTGCCTTAACATCCAAAGAATGCTTTAAAAAGGGTAAACTTTTACTTTTACTCATTTCAATAAGTTAATGATTGATATTGTTAGAATACAGAAATACCTAGAAAGTGTTGGTCACTTCATAGATAACGATCGTTAGCTCGTTAAGTAATGTTTGAAAACTTACATAGTTAGCTTAGGAAAAAGCCCATGGACAAAGCCCATAAGCCCATCCATATCCGGCCATTGTAAGTATATAACACCTCTCCATGCCTTGGAGAGGTGGTTGGTTGTTCATTATTCACACACATAATACAAGTTTTCTTTCATGTTACTTTCTCTCTCTAAAACGTCATTCCACCACTTCTCTCTTTAAAACCAACCTCACTTCCTCTTTCCAAAGATGTTATTTAATTGTTCATCAATTGTATCACGAGCCATGAGTGGATTTGTCTAGTATTTTCGTGTTTTGTTTTACTTTTGGTTGTTTGTGTTTTTTTTCTTTCAAACCGTACAAATTTTTTCTTGTTTTCTTTTGTTTTTGAAGCTTTTTTGTACACTAAAGGATCATTTACTTTGGTAAATCTGATCTAGTATCTTTAGGATATATGTGTACAACCTTAGATGCAATAAAAACATCATCTTTGTTCATCTTTTGTATTCAAAAAGCTTTAAAAAGTACAAATCTTGATTTCAAATTTTTTGGCTTAAAAACCATAAAGTTTGCATTTTTAAGGTACCTATAGGCTTAGTAATACTAGTTGTACAAGAAAATTTAGGAAAAATCAATAAAAAACGTGTCTTTTTTGTGTTTTTAAAAGTTTGAATTTCATACAAGTTTCAACCGAATTGGAAGTTTGACCAAATTAGCAGTTTCAACCGAATTGACAGTTTGACCGAATTAGCAGTTTCAACCGAATTGGCAGTTTGACCGAATTGGTAGTTTGACCGAATTAGCAGTTTTGACCGAATTGGCAGTTCAACTGAATTAGCAGCTTTGACCGAATTGGCAGTTCAACCGAATTAGCAGTTTATTTAGCAACCGAATTTGCAGTTTATTTGGCAACCGAATTCGCAATTTTTAGTGGCAACCTAATTAGCAGTTTTCCAGTGTCAACTTAATTAGC
This sequence comes from Tanacetum coccineum, assembly GCA_026074375.1. Taxonomy (NCBI): domain Eukaryota; kingdom Viridiplantae; phylum Streptophyta; class Magnoliopsida; order Asterales; family Asteraceae; genus Tanacetum; species Tanacetum coccineum. Next base: position 15,274 of record BQNB010082763.1, read on the forward strand.
AGTTTTCAGTGTCAACCTAATTAGCAGTTTTTAGTGTCAACCTAATTAGCAGTTTTCCAGTGTCAACCTAATTAGCAGTTTTCGAGTGTCACAATTAATTATTGTTTCACGGTTTCTTCTTGATTTAGTAAAATCCTATGAAATACTCACGTGTTTTCTATGTTTAATCAAGACTTGTAAAATCCCGTGAACTTTATTTCGACATCAAACCGGCAAAACAAGACTTTTACCTAATTAAAGAGTCCTTATTTTATTTAACATCACTTTGCAATGTCGACTCAACAAGACATTTATGTTGCTGGTTCCAAAAACCGCCCTCTTATGCTTAACAAAGAGAACTATGTTCCATGATCCTCTCGTCTTCTTCGTTATGCAAAGAGTAGTCCTAATGTAAAGTTAATCTACAATTCCATTATGAATGGTCCATATGTCAGACGAATGATTCCTGAACCTGGTGATGCAGACCGTGAAGTTCCTATCAATGAAACCTTTCATGAGTAGATAAATGATGAACTCACTAAGAAGGAGCTTAAACAGGTTGAAGCCGATGATCAAGCCATTCAAACTATTCTTCTCGGTCGACATCTATGTTGCTGCTGATAGTTGTGAAACTGCTCAGGAAATCTGGTTAATGTTCAACAAATGATGAAAGGTTCTGATATTGGAATTCAAGAGAAAAAGGTTAAGTTGTTTAATGAATGGGAAAGGTTTACTTCTACTAATGGAGGATCGATTGAGTCTTACTATCATCGTTTCTCAAAGTTGATGAATGATTTTAAGAGAAACAAACATTTTCCAGAAAAGATCGCCAGCAATCTCAAGTTCCTAAACAACTTAAAACCAGAATGGAGTCGACATGTTTTCCATTGTTCATCAAACAAAGGAACTGCATACAGCAGATTTACACTCAATTGTATGATTTCCTGAATAATCAAGAGGGGTTAGATGGAATAAGAGCTGAACAACTGTGCAAAAAACATGATCTTTGGCACCTGGAAAATTCCAACAATCTTTTATATTATCCAGTGTTTCACCAAGATCAACCATCATCAAGTACCTACATGCAACAACCACAACCAAATAACAGCTATAACCCACAACCATCATTCAACCAGAACTACATGCAACAACCAATGCCAAATCCCGAAGACATAACAGATCCCACAACTGCAATGAACATGGCACTTGTTCTAATGGTTAAGGCATTCAAACAAAACTACTCAACACCAACTAACAACAACCAAAGAATTTCATCAAACCCACGCAACAGGCAGATTGCTCAACTAGGTATTAATATGGGGCAAGATAGACAAATGCAGATGGTTAGAGGTAATGGTGGGAATCAGTTTGGACAGTATGCTAGGCAGATAGTAGGGAATCAGAATGGATATAATGCAGTACAAAATGTTGGGAATCCGGTTATCCAGAATGCAGTTCAGAATCCGGGTGTTCAGAATGTTGGAAATCAAAATGGGCTTATTGTTGTTTCGGGGATTGCTAATCAGAATCCGAAAGGGAATGGTAATGTTGTAGCAGCACGGGCTGAGGGTAATGCAAATGGGAATAATGGTAATCAGATAAGGTGTTACAACTGCTAGGTAAAAACTGTGGGCATTCTTGCTAGGAAATGCACAGTCAGACCAAGGCGCGAAGGGATGCTGATTTAATTCTTCCGAGCTCAGCTACTGATTGCTCAACAGGAATAAGCAAGAATTGCAACTTAAGCCGAAGAATTGATTTGATGGTGGTGCAGGGATCTTGATGAGAACAGTTCGGGCAGGCCCGCAGGGCTGGAATTCTGAAAAGAAGGAATGTCTGGCTTTTCCTATTCTAGTGCAGGTTCTTGCTCGGTATAAATCGCTTCACTTTGAGTGGGCTTGGCCCGCGCCTTGACAAGGCTGTTGCCCCTCCTTCCACCCGTAGAGAGAGCCGGAGTTAGGCCTTTGTATGACGGATTGATTGATAGTAGGATCAATGATGTTTAGTTTCATTCAGGATCGACATGCCCCAGGGTTGAAGAATTCGATGACTGGCCTTCGCTGCAAAAAATCCCGGAATTGGTCGATTCGGAATCGGCTGGATTGGAGGAATCCGGAGCCACAAGGATCTTCAACGGGTTCGAAAGTCTTTTGATTCCAGGCGGCCGGCCCAATTCTATGGAATTCGCTATAAGTCAAGCTTGTCGACTATCAAAGGAAAGGCCGGTTCGAATTTGTTCTTTCTTTTTTGATTTTTTCTTTTTTTATAGGGAGGATAATCTCTTTTGGCAGCTCAATCCTCACGGTAATAATTATGCCAATTCCGCCTAAAAAAATCTTCAGGTGATCAAGAGGGCCCCTTTTTCAGTAGATGAGATTAGGATGAAAGGTATTATCTCAACGATGCTTTTCTCTGGCTTGCTTTTCAAAATTTCATTTTGGCCTGCGGTAATGTAATCGGGATTTTCAAAATTTTTTTTGACTTCTTTCAAAGGGGAATGAAGACCTTCCTTAGAAGTTGTCGCTCGATCGAAAGGATATAATACATACAAAACCTGAACTTCGCGGACTTTCCGAGGTATAACCTTCGCCACGACATTAGTGGCTTAGCTCTTCGCGCTTCCCGCAGGCTTTTTTTATAGGGAGAGAGTCAGGGGGGCGGTACGGAAGATTGGTCCGCTCCGCAAAGCTTAGCTTTTCGGTTCCCTCCCCCTATGCGGTCGGCCTTATTACCAGTCTGCCTCCTTTCTCTTGATGGAATATCTCAATACCCGAGCTCCTGCTTTCCTTGTGTTCTTCACCGGCGCTCGCCGGATGTATCACTCATCCCGCTCCTAAGGTAAGGAGTCTTCTGTGTGTTAGAATCTTTACGGGAATGAATCGCATATGTTGGTTGAGAATTGCTCGGGAATTCATTGATAATGATAATGACTTTGCCAGGTTCTAGGAGGCTACTATTCTTTTTTGTCGATCGAGCCGCTCTCCCTCATTCCACTTGTCCAGCCCTCTTCACGAACTTGTACAATCGATGCCACAGAGATAGCCAACTCTATTATCGAAAAAATCAGGAAAGGGGCGACGATTTGGCACCAAATATCCGGAGGTGTGGAAAGAGCAGCTGTGAGAAGCGGAAAAACCATCAAAAAACGACGATTGTTCGTGGAGGTTTCCACAGAAAGACCCCTTGGTTCTGGCAAACGGATCACAATTACAGGTACCTGGGAGCATACCGATGGAATGAACGAAATACGAACAGTTAACATAATATGGTCATAGATCTTAGGTTGTAACTTGATCATGAGCGAATTTGTTGATGTTGCACCCATCAAGTATGGAAAGTGCCAAACATTGGGAACTACCCGGGGAGGAGTTAGGAACAGGAACAAGGAGAAGCGAGAACCACTTAAATGAAGGAATCGATTATATTGTGTCCTTTGTTCCCCATAGCAACTGGGGATCAAAAGCACCAAATTTGATGACTTATTAAGGGAAAGACAAAGTAAGAGCATGCTATTGAAGACGTTGCAAGATATGTCGGGGAGGCCTCCGTTGATTGTGCACGAACAAAATACGAGTCCAAAGGCAATGTAAGAATAAGAAAGGATTTAGCTAATAGAGATATTAACTCTTTCGGGAACCAGTAACGCGTAAACCATGTCAGACCAAGACCGATCAATATCCGAACGAAACGGATTTGAACTTCTCCTAGAATAATTTCCAATGCAAAATGAAATTCATAGGATATATGAGTAATTCAAAGGATAAATAGAAAGATTTTATAGGATTCTTTAGTAATGAACAAAACAAATAGATTGATTATGTATCAAAATTTCATCACTACATCGAAGGCTTTTTTGTAAATATATTGATAAGATAGCTTGGTATCCAAACTGTATCAATGATTGTGATCCCCATTGTGTATAATTTTGACTAATTAATTTCATGCTAATATAAATAAAGACTTATTCATAAAAATGTGCCAAACGACTCCGTCGATAAGAGCTCTTGGGAGTCATCATCCTGTTATCCTCGGCGTACCTTTGATCCGTTGAGCGAGAGCCCTTCCACACGGGACTCCCGGATCACTATGGCCGACTTTCGTCTCTGTTCGACCAGTCGGTCTCGCATCAGTTCGAAACAACCGCTCAAGTTCAAGTAATTTTGTCCAAGGAAGAAAGGCTCGAAAGCCTAAAAAAATGCATTTTGTTTGAAGGAGCTATATGAATAGAAAGAGAGAGATAGTTCTTTGTGTTTTTTAAAGAGAATGGACTATTACAAAATTACAACTTTATTTTTAACGGACCATTACAATTCTAGATTTAATTTTCAGAATAGAATGGGCTGTTAATGTTACTATGACCATGCGTTATATTCATATATTTTTAAAACTTTCTTTAATAAACAAGTTAAAATGTCTTAATTTTAAATCTTATCATTTAGCTTAATGTCCTAAATGCATTATAATATAGTTTAGAAGTTTAAAATAGATACTTATTGACACTTATATGATGTTTAATAAACCGTTACATATTGATCACATGAATGTACTTAAAGGGACGGTTACAAAATAAGCCTTTTACGAAATTAAGTGCATGAAGACACTTTAATTTTCAGTTGAGATAAACAATAATACAATATTGATTAATAGTTTGTTAATTTCCTTTTAAAGAAATACTTTTTGTTCTTAAGTTTTTTAACACTTCCATTTTAAGAATGTCCTAAATCCTTTATAAGATAGTAGAGAAGTAGAGATAACCCATCAACTAACAAAAGTTCAAAATAATAAAAAAAGCATACAAATACAAAAACTAACAAAAATATGAAAAGCAAGTTTACAAACCTTGAAAACTCGTTTTACACGCCGCAATTATATATACTTTCATCTCCCATCATAACATATGATTTTCATCACGACATGAAACAATCTTTAAGTCCAAAGTTTTACAAGGAATTAGATCTAACACAAAACAAAGAAAGCCTTTCGCCACAACATTTTCACAACAATGGTTTAAGGCTAAAACTACATACCAAGATCCGGCTAAGACCGAAAACGAAACCACGAAACCACCATGACATAAACCAAAAACCAGTTCCTATTTGATCTAAATCACTAACCACCACAATCAAAACCACAAATACAAAAAGCACCGGCCAAACCACCTACTTCGAAACAACCAGCCAAACCCACCTAAACAATCTAAACCAATTGTTGTGACAATACATGATATTAAAGGTGGCGACATAACTAAATGGTGGTGGCGGCGAAATTTCATATGTGTGGCAGCGGGATTTGGTGGTTTTAAAAGGGAGAGTGAGAGATGTTTTTGCTTTTTAGAGAGAGAAAACATAGAGAGATGAAAAATAATGATTGAGTAATTTTATTCAGTGTGTTAGGTTTTTATACTCCTTAGGTTTATGATTTACACTTAATACACTTAAATAGTGCTTCATAGTGGGTTGAAATAGATGGACCGTTACAAATGGATCGATTACATTAATACACTTAAATGGACTGTTACAAATGGACTACATTAATACACTTAAATGAACTGTTACAAAATAGACACTTAATTTTTAGTTACATTGACCTCAATATTGATAAAACATATACATTATAAACTTTCCCAAAAAAGAAATATTTTTTACTTAATTCTATTTTTAGAAATTGGCTAAATGCTTTATAAAGTAGAAGAAGTAATAAGAAAAAAGACACTAGCACCAATGAAAAACAAGAGCAGTACAATTATGTCGAAGAGTAGAAATTAATATAAGGGGTATTTGCGTAATTATATCAAAAGTTGAATACTGGGTTTTCTTGCAGCAGGTCCACCCATGCTTTTTCAAAATGACGTTTTGAGACTCTTAAAACGCAAATAATCACTTATCAACTTCTCTTATCCAGACGCTAAAAATCTATTATTTGCGATTGCAAAACGCGATAATCAAATAATCTACTTCAAATCGCAATCCCAAACACCCACTTAGTAACCACTTATAGCAAAGTTAGAAGTACATGAGTGAAACTTTGTCAACCAAATTACTTTTTTTCTTTTCATTATGTTAACTAAGGTTTCCAATCTTTTACTGACAAAGTTGGAACCCATCATCTTACGGACTTAAATCGGGTAAAACCCTCCTTTTTTAAGAGTTTAGTGTGACCACTTAAGCTTGTTTAAAAATTATAAAATTGTCTTGTGTCTTTCAACAAACTCATTATTTGTCTTGGACAAGATTTGAGTTTCCTAACATCCCACAAAATTTTGACCAATAACAAGAAGATTCCCACTCATACCCCACGCTCAAGCCAAAATGTTACTCTTGTGAACTCTTACCAAATTTCTTCACCAATTTTTCGCACAATCTTCCTATAAAGATGCAACATTTAACACAATACTATCTTCATTCTGCCATGGAGTTTCCTAACCTTTACGAAGACATGTCGTCTATGGCGGAAGAAACTCGTGGTAGTCTAGGGAGGGTTTGCAGAAACAAGAGGCAAAATTATGACGATGATAATGATAATGATAATGATCCTGATGAAAAGTTTAAGTCCAAAAACCTAAGCGCCGAAAGAAAGAGACGTGAAAAGCTCAAAAATAGGATGCTAGAATTAGGTTCTGTCGTTCCTAAGATAACAAATGCAATGACTTAAAATGTACCATAATCTTTTATTTTCTTTGTTTTGGAAACTAAGTTTTTGTTTGTATATTAGTTCTAATAGGTAGCTTTATTCTATTTCAGTTGAACAAAGAAACCGCCATTGATTACATGGAAGAGGAAATGGCTAATGGGCAATCTTTTGAGATTATCCAAATTCGTCCCGAGGAGAAAATGAAGAAATGGGGCATCGAGGTTAGTTACTATATAAAAACCATTACTCATAGGTTGCACTATAATAATCAACAATGGTATATTGAAAAAAAACACAACTAGTGAAGCATGTATAGTTTCTTTCTTGTTATGAATTACAAAAGTTGGTATTTTCTTGATATAGTCGGAAGTAGCAGTGACTCATATCGATGAGAATAAGTTGTGGGTGAAGATTGTTTTCGAGAAGAAACTAGGAGGCTTTACAAAACTTATTGAGGCACTGAGCATACTTGGGATTGAACTTGTTGATATTAGTGTTACCACCACGAAAGGAGCGGTTCTTGTTACTTCGTGCATAGTGGTACCCATTTTGTAATTGTTAAAACATGATGTAGAATTGAAATAACTAAAACTAACCATTGACATGAAATATTTGTATGGATTTGCAGGGAATAAATGGTTTTTAGTAGTGCTTGGTTGCTACGCCAAGTTAGTTCAAGGAGTGATAGCTGATATTATTTAAAGCGATATAAGACAAAATGATACCATATTAAGTTATTAACTATAAGTGTACTGTAAGGTTTTAATGAGAGGCAAAGGTAGAAAAAAACGCCACATGAGATTATGTGACGCTTAGCTTAAGATTAACAAGCAATTGTACGTTTACTAATTGAGGTGCGCTGTTCATGAACAAGATTTAGATATGAAAAGGAGGTCAAATTATCTTTAGTACAATTAAGCTGAAATTACTTGACAAGTAATGTGATATTCTTCTATGTGTTAGTATCTTATAAAAGACACTTAAACAGTTAAACTAGCTAAAATCTAACACATCTTATTATTGTAAACATAGATATCATCAAACCACTAGAGTTTAGATATGCTCTAAACAAACACATTCTTACGGAAAATATATATAATGGTGAAAATAATGAAGAAAAATTAGTATCATTAATACTGTCAGCAACAAACTAACATTTTTTGATAAACATATATAAACCAAACACATTTTGACATTATCAGATCGAGCACTTGGTGGTAAAAAATTAAAACTTGCATGTTGTCCTGATAATGATGCGAATCGCTAAAAACACTTACTGAGTTAGTGAGTAAGTGTAAGAAAATTGTTACACTTTTATTATTAAAATCAGATTACAATAATAACAATAAGTTAACAGTAATTAAACAACATGAAATTAAATGCAGACTCAATGGGATGAAGTAGAAGACAAACTCTTATTAAACGATAATTAAAAGAATGCAGTAAAAGGTTGGGGCAGGCTCGTGTTTAACACAATTCTTATCAAACAAGTTCGTCGTCTGCCAGGAAACATTGGAAATGGATGTCACTTATAAAGTGTCCTATAAAAAGCTATTATAATATGACTCAAAATTTAATTGGTCGTATAAAACGTTTTTTAGGACCCCATTAAAAAAAGTATCCAACACGAAGGTCCTAAAAGCCCTTTATTTTTGTAGTGCTTGTTCGCAAAGTCTTAATATGTTACCAAAATAAACTAGTATAAAATCTGGAAAGCATTTAAAATGAAACGAAATCTGCAGCAAAAAAAATTGTATCTTAATTCTAGAATATGTTGACGATTTGAAAGGCATGCAATTGCATATCATCGACTGCATATCAACCAAATCATCAACAATATCTAAAATTGAGATTTTAGTAGTTAATATCAAGATTTTAACATAAACGCCTCTACATTTCATAGTTTAGGCGATGTGGATACAATCCCAATTTCATTTTGTGTTTAAAGTGGCTCACTTTAAGACACGATATCTAATTCATATTAACTCTATTTTGGACATTTTTTAGCTGGTTTCCAAGCTCTCTTAAAAAACGCAAACCTACTAACCAATACAAATATATGTAGGATATACATATATCAAATAGTGTTCAAAATTTGCAAATATTTATTTTTGCAAAACATTTTCAAACTGTAAGTTGTAAAATTGTAAGAGAAAATTAGTATTTGGCTTAGATGTCTAGAATCATATGTAAAGCATCTAGATTATCAATGCTTACAACATAACACCATTCTAAATAAAACCTCCCTATGATAAACACTTCTTTCCTTGAAAGCTTTCACAACTCACAACATTCAAAGCTACATATACATAAATCATACCAAAACACATTTAAAATAAATAAACACATACCAAGACCCTTTGACCCATTTGTATATAAACATATGCCACCATAATGGGAATTTGAAAACATTGAAATATTTGACATGAGTCATGTAACTAGTTTTATTCTTGTAGTTACGACATTGTTCTGTTCTCAACAATGGCTAATGCAAGTCGAAGTTTAGATAAGAGCGATATGATCATTCCGGTTGTTGGGCCAAGTCAAGCACCAAATTCAAGTATACCTTTTCCTGGAATCAAAAAGATGTCATCGACAAGTCAAAAGATATAGCGGATGTTTTACTCGGAGGATATGTAATGGCTTGCGTTGTTGCCGTTCTTTTATACATTCGAGTCACAACACGAACAAGTGAAGTTCATTCTTAGTATTGTTTATGTAATGATGTTAGTTTATGATATAAACATTTCTAATAAAAACGAATATAAGTAAATTGATATTCCCACAAGGTATATATTTTTATCGAGAGGTCATGGCTAGCTCCTAATGAAATTTCAACTATCATCATTCTACTTTTATGCTTTAAGCCTTAGTTATTAATTAACACAAATTTTCTTAAACTTTTGCACTAACCTTACTTCAAAATCCAAAATGAATCAAACACCCATCATATGCATGCCTAGAAACGCAAAGCGAAACGAAACAATTCTTTAGGGGTTGTGATATGTATATATTGTTTGTCCCACATTGCTCGTGAATAAGGAAGAACTTGAGTATATAATGTACTACTAAAACTGGCATAAACTTGAAAGAGTGTTTAGGTGTATGTATGAGTTGCTTACATGCTTCCTAGTCACTTTTTTTTAAATATGGTTTTGCGAGTCAATTTTAAACACCTTTTTTTATTTTAAATAGTATTTTGCGAGTTAATTTTAATATATATTTTTATTTTAAATAGCGTTTTGCGAGTCAATTTTTAATTTTTTTTTTCTTTTAAAAAGTGTTTTACGAGTCAATTATTAAAAGATAATTGATCCAGCAAATACATTATTTTTTATTTAAAATAGTGTGTTTTGCGAGTCAATTTTTAAATATAATTAACACACCAAAAACTAAACGACTAAATCTTTGTAATTCGAACTTTCAACCAAAATTCAAATGATGTGTTTTGCGTGTCAATTTTAGAATATAATTGATAAAAAAGGACCAAATGTTTGTAATTCAAACTTTGAAAGTTTTGCTTAACTTATTTTATTATCGTAACTTTCAATAAATTACCGTTTTTATAAAAATAATTATGCATATAGAAAAGTAAAAATGTATGAAACAAATAAAAGAACCCGCGCGTTGCGACGGGACTAATTTTTTCCCGAATAATTTTCTTTGCGTTTCAGGAGTTTTTTTTGGCGATGCGTTATGGCGGGGTTAATTTTTAATTTTTTTTTTTATATGATTCGGGGAAAAAAAAATTGCGTTGGGACGGGCTAATTTTTTCCTGAATATTTTCTTTTTTTTGGAACGGTTTTGTGTAAATTTTTTTAAGGGAACATTTTTTGTGTAAAGAAAATAGTAAATAGTTAAAAGGTGAGGGTCCGTTTTTTGTTTTATTTTTTTCCTTTGGCTAGAATTTTTGGCTTATATTTTGTGGTTGTTGTTTTTTGGCTAATTTTATCCCGGATATTTCATTTTTTTGGTACGATTCGGGAAAAAAAAAAAATTTGCGTTGGACGGTTAATTTTTCGAGAATATTTTCTTTTTTTGGACGGTTCGATATCTTTTTATTTGGGACGCATGAATGTAAAAAAGTTGTGAAACAATAAATACTTGAAGTGTTTTTATTGTTAATTTTTTTACGGGATTTTTGTGTAAGAAATCGTAATTGTTTAAAAGGTGAGGGTTTCCGTTTTGTTTTTTTTGTTTGGCTAATTTTTTCCCGGATATTTATTTTTTTGGTACGTTCGGGAAAATTTTTTATTGCGTTCGGTGGGGGTTATTTTTTCCCGATTATTTTCTTTTTTTGGGACAGGTCGCTATCTTTGTATTTGGGACGGATGAAATGTATAAAGTTGTGAACAATAAAAACTTGACGTGTTTTTTTGTTAAATTTTTTTTCGGATTTTTGTTGTCAGAGAAAATCGTAAATAGTTAAAGTTGAGGGACCGTTTGTATTTTTTTTTTACTTTGGGCCAGATTTCAGGTAATTTTGGGGCTTGTTTTTTTTGTATATTGGGTTTTTTTTAATATTTTGGGTTGTACGTTTTGGTGACCATATCGATTATTTTAAAGTTTTTAGGTTATCGAAGATGGTTTCCAGCGGGTATTTTTTCATTATGGATTAATTCTTTACCTTTTGTAATATTTTTTTTTTCCTTCCTTATTTTGTGTATACAAAAATTAAAAAATAAAAAAAAGGGTGTCCCAAAAAATGGAGCCCGTTACTGTAGTAACTGACCCACTGTCAAAACGACAGTGGATCAGTCAACAAATGTGTATATTTATAATTATAGTAAGTCATCTATTCATCTTAGACTCATTCAAACTACAACATAAATAAGGTTAGATCATAAGTTGATTAAGATTTGGGCCGAAAGGTTGGGTAACATTTTAAAAGATAATATTTGTAGATCGGAATGGAGCACCATTTGTGCTAGCACTCCTTACGGTTATCATTGTCCCTTTAATCCAATGTTTTATAACAAATCATTTTCTCATGTTTAACCAAAATTAAACAGCGTCGTTAGCTACGCTAATCTATATCTATATCTATATATATAATAAAACAAAATCTTTTTGAATCTCCTCAAAAACATGATTATATCATTAATGAATCTCTTAATGTTATCACTTAAGTTTGTCACAATGTGAATATATTACAATTTGTTTCTCTCATTTTAATTGTCTACTAAAAAAAATATGCTTAAATTGTTGAATTTTTTATATCATTTATTTTATTATGAAAATTTATAATTCTAATTATCAAGTCTCATTTTCAAGCTATTATACACTCTCGGTTTATAATTTCTTATAATATTTTTATATATTGTTGTTCATGGGTCGAACTTATGGAAGTCGTATATATAGATTTAATAAATCAGAATTTACCACCTATTTTTATTAGAAAATGCATAGTATTTTCATTAATTTTGCTTTTTTTATTTAGCTACCATTGGATTCACGGGCTTATAAGCTATAGTTTTTTATTCGAAAGTTATTCAACAACTTCTATTAGCTACCCGTGAATTTCACGGGCGTATAGGCTAGTATATATATATATTTATTATATTATACAATAGCATAATACTTTTCTTTCGTTGATATCCTATAAATAATGTTCACGCCCCTACTTAGCAATTGTAGCATAGTAAAATCGAAATATAAGGGGCGTTATCTCAATGGTCGTCACTTTTTTTTATCATGGCATACGGCCCTCAAAATCTACGGGACAACTCAAGTGAAATCATTCTTTGTTTTCCACATTTCAGCTCGAAATTCACAACACGTACATGTGATCGGTTATAAACATCAAAGATCACTTGCAACCTCACGAAATGGTTTTGTTTTTTGTTTTTGTTGCTTTTCTAATAATGATGACATAGATTGCTTAGTTATATATATGTATCCTTAACATGATAGTAGATATCGTAACTAGGGGTGTTAACGATCCGAGCCGAGTCGAGTTTTAGGATATTCGAGTTAAGCTCGATTATCTATTACTCAGCTCGAGCTCAACTCGAGCTCGAATATTTTTTAATTACTCGAACTCGAGGCTCGTTTATTAGCTATAGGGGTGGGCACCGGGTCAAACCCGGACCGAATCGAAAAAACCAGACCGAACCGAGACCAATTTGCACAAAACCATGGACCGGACCGAATGTGTTTGGTCCGGTCTAAGTCGGTTCTTCGGTCGGTTCGGTCCGAGAAGGCAAAATGGTCGGCTGTATGTAAGACCGGACCGAGGATCAAACATGAGGTAAAGTGTGGACCGAGGACCGAACCAAAATAGACCCGGTCCGGTTAGAGCCGGTTTCCCAGTTTGGTCCTGTCCACGGTTCGTTATGCTCGCCCCTAGTTAGCTATAAACAAAATATTTAACTATATTAATCAAACTCAATTTTCGTTTAGATTTTGACGAGGACACGATTAATGAGCTTGCCGAGGAATATATGGAGCACCTAGAGCATGGCAAGATAATAACAAATTAATAACAAAATATGGTTTCCATATTTTGATTATTGACTTTTATTAATAATAAAATATGGTTTTCATATTTTTATTATTTACTTTTATTTTGTTTCCTTATTTTGTTGATTCTGGAGAATCTTGGTTATCTTTTTCCTCAAGTTTAGTTCTCCTATAAATATAGGGCGTGGGTTAATTGTTTAGTCATTCAATATTCAATTATCAATAAAATTTCAAGACTTTTAAGTCTTTTATCCCTTTGTGATTCGTCTTGAACCGCTTCCGTTCTGTGTCAGTTGGTATCTAGAGCTTGTTAGTATCCTGGATGATGACTGATTTAGAAGATCCAAAAACCCATATTGTTGGTGGGGTATGGTCTGGAGAATACATGGATCATGATTTTACCAAATCCATGTCAGAACTTGACAGGTGTTACACCATGCTACAAGAACTACGTTCGGTGATCGTAGGTGGGGCATTAATCCACAAGAATCGCGAGGGTAGCAAACACAAAGGTCAAAGAATTCGTCCAACCATAGGCGATTTTGGAGGCAATTGTGCAAGCAACCAATCTTCATTCAACAATGGAAGAATTGAAGAATAGAAGGAGGAAAAGAAGGAGGATCGAGTACCTACAACCAAGATTTTTCATTCGAAAATTCTAATCAACAATTCGGTATGTTCTTTAATTATTGATGGTTGTAGCATAAATAATTTGGTTTCAAGAAAATTGGTAGATTTCCTGAAGTTACCAATGAAGATTTGTCTAATTGAAGGTTACCAAGTTTGTAGGGTTCCCATGACCATAGTAAAGTCTTATAAAGTAGAAGTACTTTGTATTATAGATGATATTGATAAGTGCCATATATTATTGGGAAGACCTTGGCAAT
>BQNB010082764.1:0-15225 GCA_026074375.1 Tanacetum coccineum
ACGTCAGTAGTTGACGTGGCCGCCACGTGGGCAAGGGGGACCCAGTCGGCTGACGTGGCACTGCCACGTGGGCTGACATGGGACCTACATGCTGACGTGGCATGCCACGTGGCAACCTGACCCGACCGTTGACCGTGTTGGCTGACGTGGCACTGCCACGTGGGCTGACATGGGACCTACATGTTGACGTGGCAGCTGACGTGGCAGCTGACGTGGCATGCAACATGGCAACCTGACCCGACCGTTGACCGGTGGTCCGATGGTGGCCAACAGTGGTACACCACCGTTGACCGCCATCATTGACCGTTGGTCGACCGGTGGTCCGACGGTGGTCAACGGTGGTGCGCCACCGTTGACCGCCGTCATTGACTGCTATTGGCCACCGTTGACCGCCGCCGTTGACCTGTGGTCCGGTGGCGTCTCCGGTGACGACGGTGGTGACACGTGGCCATCTAATGATTGGTGTATGAGGTACTGTGCAGGTTGCGGCTGGACGAATTACAAGTTGACATGTGGCATATGGCGGCTGTCAAAGGGTCAGTACGAGGTGCAGGGGGTCAGATATCAGTCCAAGGTTCAGGAAGGGGTTAGTACTAGGTGAGCATTCCCGAGGCTTCTAGATGGACAAGTGGTATGATTTGATGGCTCAAAGAGGAATATTGCAGCTGGGAAGGATTGGCTTAATAATCAAACAATCATCCAATGTAAAAGGTCCATTATACCCCTAGATCTGGAGCTCTTATTGGTGGGATACCTGTAATGACGAATATGCCCCCCAACACAATTTGGGCATTTATAAACCGGACGCATCAGCTCATTTGGGATGTTTGATTTTAGTTTATTTTCACTCAAAATAGTAGTAGTATGTGTAGTTTTAGGAGTAGGAGTAGAATAGTTTAGCTTATTTTGGGATTATTGTAAAAGCTTATAGAAGCTTATTAGATCTAGCTTATTGTAACTCTTTAGCTTATTAATGAAGAAGTTTATTTCTAAGGTTGGTGTTTTCTTTAGCTTATTATTTATGCTTATTTTCTTGTCTTTTTCTTATTTCTTTTTAGCTTATTTCCAAATAAGCTCATGCTTATAGCTTATTTTTTGATCCGATCTCTTAAGCTTATATTATAATAAGCTAATTTCATAGCTTATTTAGACTAGCTTATTTTATATGGCTTTCGATTTAAAGCTTTTCGAGTTAGCTTATTCTAGCTTATTTTTGATTGCTTATTTTTTTCTAGCTTAATGTTTTATCTTATTTTTCCAAAACCTTTTAATTTAGTTTTTTTTTTATTCTGTCAAAAATTAGCTTAATTATTTAGATATACTAGCTTTTATAGATTTTCTCATTTATAAAATTTATTTAATATTTTAGAAATTAACAAGTTTTTAGCTCCAATAGAGCTTTATTTCAATCATTGTTTAACCATTGTCTTGAATTGTGATTTAGACATGGAAACTCTTTCTACCTCTTTGGCGTGCGAACTTCAAGGGGTTCTTTTAAGCTTAATTTCTTAGATATCAGTTTTAAGCTTTTTAATTATATTTATCTAGATAATTAGTAACATTAAAGTTATTCATTTATCTAGCTTATTAGTATTTAAATATTATTCAAGTTTTAAGCTTTAGATTTTAAATAAGTTTATTAGATCGGGTGGTTTTTAATTCGATTTGGTTCATCATACGGTTCTATCTTCTTTCTTTTCTCAATTTTAGTAGTTTAGATTAAGTTAGCTTAAAATGATTATGTTTGCTTTTTTGTTGCTTAATATGCTTAGTGAGTAGATTTTTTTTTATATGAAGTTTATATATGCATTTTGTAAGTTGTTTATAAATTGGTTAGTGAATTAAATGTGGTTAATAAAATGGAAAATATTGATAAGTTGATTTTTTATATTACTTAGATTATTGTTTTGGTTATTCGAGCGAGCAAAAGCCATAAGAATAACTAGCCATTAATTTAGTAATCGATATCTTAATAAAAGTTTCTTTCAATATAAGCCAACGTTGTGATGATGATTAATTTGTTTAGAAAAATATTGATTCACGATCAGGACTTAATTGGATATTTAATTCTACACTTAAGCGATCTTAAACAACTCACTATAAAGCAAGCATATCTTTCATTATATATCGTTCTTCGTTTATTTGCTTGCTAATTGTTTCTAGTTTTCTATAGTTTATTTTTATTAAATTTTTAGTTTATAACCAAAAACAAAATTAAAAGATATTCAAGCATTAAATTGGATAACATTTTTCTGTGATTTTCAAACCTACATCTCCTCCGTTGGTTAGGGTTAAACGATTCCGAGCGAGTCGAATTTTGGCTTAAATGAGATTTGGCTCGTTGTTAATAACTCTATTCGGCTAGGTCAGCTTAGATCTCTCTAGATCAATAAATTTTGTTTAAATATGGCTCGAGCTCGAACTCGAATATTTTGTTGTTGTTCGAGCTCGAGCTTGATGCTCGTTTAAGATTTTCAATTTTTTTGTACTCCTACGAATAGATTCCATTTTACTAAAAACGCCTTTAGGAACCTTAAAGGAGGACATGTAATATAACGGTAAAGAGCTCAAAACAAATTTGATAATAAGATTAAGACGTACCACACATTTGAGAGGGAGTTGGAGCTTCCATTTAGAGGAGGTTACAGGGAAGAATAAGATTAATTTCGCATACAACGACGTATCCAAGAGCTAAGTCTCGGGGGGGGGGGGGGACATATTACCCACTTCAACTTTACTCCAAGATAGTTAAAAGGAGTATGGAGATTGAAACGTACCAATAGACATTAAGCCTACTGAAGCCACCCTCACATCATGAGAAAATCCCAATACCCATAACGACTTACTTTGTATTAATATTGATCTTGAGACCCGATCCACAATAAAAACAAATTAAGGAACTGGTTATCAAATTGTTGATAAAATTTAATGAGTTCCATTTACCAACCAATAATATCATTTCCATACAGCATAGAAAAATGTGGGATTAAGTTAAGAGAATTTAAATCAATTAATTACCATTGTAAAGCCCAACATTCACCACGTTAATTAAAGGATATAATGCAAGGCTTTACATTGGATTAGAATTAAAAAGAAAGGGTAGATAGAGGGATCCCCCTGTTAATCTCTTTAGAAACATTTGAACTCCCTGTCGGTCTTACTACCTATTAACAAAAATAAGAATCCCTATAGCAGAGAGTTAAGAACCATAAGACATCACTTGAATCCAACTACGCCATTTGAGCCAAAAACCAAAATTATTAGCTAGATTTGCATCTAAAGTATACCATCTAACCCCGGAATCAAAAAGCTTTTTCAAAGGTTCTATCTAAAAGATCAAGGCTTTGGAATTCTTTGTGCTTACACCAGGACTAATAAACTCTTAAGGGTATAATGGGGCCGTCAAGAAAATGTTCAATTAGAAATTAGAAACAAAGGTCGATTAACATAATTTCAAGTATACCCGATAAAACGAGGCTTACAACACGATTAGTAAAAAAGCTTTAGTGATGATTTTATACATACTTCCAATCAAACTTATAGGACGAAATTCTTTAACCATTTTAGCTTCCTGTGATTTAGGAATCAAAGCAGTAAACAAAGAGTTACATCCAGGAGGAAGCGAACCTGTAGAAAAGAAAGAAGTAACAGCTAGCCACGACTATCACTTTGGGCAATTTTTAAAACTTAGTATTTATGATAGAATTCGAAAGTGAAACCGTCAGGGCCAGGAGATTTGCTTATTCCAAATTCCCAAACTGCTCTTTTTATCTCTTCATAAGAGACATTTCGTTCAAGATCCTCGTTTTGATCAGGGGTTAACCGATTAGGAAATTGATAGTTCAAAGTCGATACTTACTTGCATACTAGGGACAGCAAAGCGAGTAGTCAAGTAAAGTAGCTAAAGTGCTTGAGAAATTCATTTTTTCTTAGAGTAGGTTTTCCAGATCCATATCACCATATGCTTAAAACTTCCCTCGATATAGACAACCTTTCTTATTAATAATTCCATCGAAACAAACTTAGAATTTTTCATCCCCCTATTATCTAGTCCTACCAAATTTTGCCTTCTAAGAAATATTCTAGTGAAGAAGACTTGTTAAAATCCTGCAACTCCTTTAACAAATTCGACCTTTCATAAATCAGATCATCGTTATAGCTTCCTTAGTCAAAAATCTTATATAAAATAATAAGACGATTCTAAATATTGCGTTTATGCTCATTGATGTGTGCTTAAACAGACTAAACACACATCATTTGTACCCCAGAAAACACATTAAAATGGACTAAAATACTAAGATACGAGTAATTATGTTGCAAATATGTTTGTATTGTGTTTTTATGTCTTACAGGTACAAAGGATTGAAAACCGAGCAAAAACGGTAATTTTCGGGTGACTTTCGATGACGTTTTTACGTTTATCAAGGTCCAAACAAAGTCATTAATATTCCAAGATCACACCATTGGAAAGAACACAAATTACGAGTCTATCGGTATCTTATTTGACCCCCGAACCTTTCTTATTTGAACCCTACACGTCCCTTTTTGAACCTTTAGCTTATATGAACCTGACCCAGGCCAAAACTAGTATAAATAAATAATGTTGCCTTATATAATTGAAACTATGCATAGCATAGTTGGCACATCTGTGTCACTTAGGGTTTTTTAACCTAAGGTCCCCGTATTTTGAAATATGATGGGAGGGTTATTTATCCCTTTGCCTCGTCAGCAGCGGCTGATGTGGCTGCCACATGGGGAAGGGGGACCCAGTCGGCTGACGTGGCACTCCATGGTGGCGGGCTGACATTGGGACTATTTACAGGTGACGTAAGGCAAGCTTGACTATGGCAAGCACACATGGCGAACCTGGACCCGACCAGTTGACGAGCAGTTGGCTGAAGTGGCACTGCATGTGGGGCGGTCATGGCGGGACTACATGTTGTCGTGGCATTGCAAGTAACAACCTGACCCCAACTGTTCTTGAACGGTGTTTCAGACCAGGTATCGTGACCGCCGCCGTTTGGACCGCTTGTTGGCCACCGTTGACCTGCCATGGAACAATGGTGTCTTTCGGTGTCGGCAGGATGGTGACAGTGCCATCTAATGATTTGGTGTATCCGACGATTATAATGTGCAGTTTTATTCCGTGTGGCTAGGCTGGACGAATCACAAGTTGACATGTGGCATACGACGGCTGTTAGAGGGTTCAGTACGAGGTGTAGGGGGTCAGATATCAGTCCAAGGTTCAAGAAGGGGTCAGTACTAGGTGAGCATTCCCGAGACTTCTAGATGGACAGGTGGCATGATTTGATTGGCTTAAAGAGGAATATTGCAGCTGACAATGATTGGCTTAATAATATCAAGGCAATTATCCTAATGTAATGGTACATATTTTACCCCTATGATCTGGAGCTTCCTTATTGTTGGGGGGGATACTGAATGACAAATATGCCCCCCAACACACTTTGGGCCTTTATAAACCGGACGCAGCAGCTCATTTGGGATGTTAGATTTTAGTTTATTTTCACTCAAAATAGTAGTAGTAGGTGTAATTTTAGGAGTAGGAGTAGAATAGTTTAGCTTATTTTGGGATTATTGTAAAAGCTTATTGAAGCTTATTTGATCTAGCTTATTGTAACTCTTTAGCTTATTAATGAAGAAGTTTATTTCTAAGGTTGGTGTTTTCTTTAGCTTATTATTTATGCTTATTCTCTTGTCTTTTTCTTATTTCTTTCTAGCTTATTTTCAAATAAGCTCATGCTTATAGCTTATTTTTCGATCCGATCTCTTAAGCTTATATTCTAATAAGCTACTTCCATAGCTTATTTAGACTAGCTTATTTTATATGGTTTTCGATTTAAAGCTTTTTGAGTTAGCTTATTCTAGCTTATTTTCGATTGCTTATTTTTTTTCCTAGCATAATGTTTTTATCTTATTTTTCCAAAACCTTTTAATTTAATTTTTTTAGTCTTATCAAAATAGCTTAATCATTTAGATCTACTAGCGTTAGCTTATCTATTTCAAAATATTTAATATTTTGAAATTAAAGTTTTTAGCTTATAGCTTATTCATATTGTTTAACCATTGTTTGAATTGTGATTTAATAGAAACTCATTCTACCTCTTTGGCGTGGAGCTTAAGGGTCTTTTAAGCTTATTTCTTAGATAAAGTTTTAAGCTTTTTAAGTATTTATCTAGCTAATTAGTGAATAAAGTTCATACCTTTACTAGCTAATTAGTTATTTAAATATTAATCAAGTTTTAAGCTTTAGATTTTAAATAAGTTTATTAGATCGGGTGGTTTTTAATTCGATTCGGTTTATCATACGGTTCTATCCTTTTTCTCTTCTCAATTTTAGTAGTTTAGATTAAGTTAGCTTAAAATGATTATGTTTGCTTATTTGTTGCTTAATATGCTTAGTGAGTAGATTTTTTTATATATGCTTGTTAAGTGTTAAATTGTTTAGTGAATTAAGTGTGGTTAATAAAATGGAAAATATTGATTCATCAATAAGGACTTAATTGTATATTTAATTCACACTTAAGGATCTAAACAACTCACTAAGCAAGCATATCTTTCATTATATATCGTTCTTCGTTTATTTGCTTGCTAATTGTTTCTAGTTTTCTATAGTTTATTTTTATTAAATTTTTAGTTTATAACCAAAAACAAAATTAAAAGATATTCAAGCATTAAATTGGAAACATTTTCGTGAATTTCAAATTCATCTCTCGTTGGTAGGGGTGTAAACGATCCGAGCCGAGTCGAGTTTTGGCTTAAATGAGCTAGGCTCGTTTAATAACTATTCGTCTCGAGCTCGACTCGAGCTCAAATAAACTTTTGTAAATTGGCTCGAGCTCGAACTCGAATATTTTGTTGTTGTTCGAGCTCGAGCTCGAAGCTCGTTTAAGATTTTCAACTTTTTTTGTACTCCTACAATAAACTAACTTTTAAGCTTAAGATACTCGTATAAAACTTCAAATATCATAAGCTGGTTTATTAATTCAAGCTCGAGCTCGAATGCTCGTTTACAATTATAAAAATTATTTTAATGCTCAAACTAAATTTATGTAACTTATAAGCTCAATAAAGCTTGTTTAGGAACACACGATTTATGTAACTTATAATCTCAATGCTTAATAGCATCTAAAGCTTAACTAAGTTTTAAAAGGGGTGGGGGCTTTGCTTATATAGAGATTTTTCCCATGAAAGTTTTCCTTTTCATGCAATGTGGGATAAATCTACTAGTCATGTCCCTCTTATAATTTAACCTCTCTTGTTCTTTTGATATTTTAAAGTTTTTATTTTTATTTTTTTGTCTAACTATTTCTAGTTAGTAAAAAGAATATCATCATATTTTTATCCATACTACTTTTAAAAAGTGTATGAAGAATTTTGGAACTTAAAACTCCTTAAAACTAAGTAATGTACTTTGCCTAAAATACTTCTTAATACCCTTTACTACACATTAAGTTTGATCTATGAATATTTGTAAATGACAACCTTTATTATCGAGATACTTGTAATTTATGCAACCGTGTTATTTCAAAAATACTAAATGTTTCATAAAATAATTCTATACTACCATTTGAATATTTAGACAATCTACTTTTTAATATGTACTAATAGAAACATATTTTTTTAGTTTGAAAACAGAAACAAATTGATAGGCCAAGGCTTATTTGAGATCCAAATGGCCAATTAGTCTATAAAAAAACTATCCATATCGGTTGGTACAATTGAGCTCCACGCATCACTAAAACTATGCGAGTATGTATGCATATACGGGGTTTTTTTAACGACACATAAATATAGTTGTGATAATATGGTAAAGTGTTCCGTGTAATGTTTATACATAAAACGTGAAAATATCAAGTATAATTGCAAAAAATTGTAACATGTGATAATTCAACTCAAAGAAAATTCTCAAAATATATCAAAGAACATATAAAAACATTTAGTGAAACTGAAAATAAAACATGAACATCAACTATGAGATAACTTAACAATGCACGTTAATCATCACGTAAAACTTCTTGGTATACAACATTTGAGAGGTAGACTCCTTTGTAACCGAACTCTTTGACTGACTTCACTAATATCTTTGTAGTTCTACGTGATATCCTTGTAGACAATGCAACATAAAGTTACCTATGCGAGAAAACCGAGTCTAACAAATAAACACCCACATTTGGAATTGGTTCGCCTTGATCTTTATTGATAGTCATCATAAAGCTATGGCGCACAGGGAATTGTTTTCTCTTTAGTTTGAAAAGGAACATATCTTTAGATGGAGCAAGAGGAATTCTTGGCAAGAGAACTCTAACTTTAACGTGATGGCTAAAATTTTACTTGACGAATAACGTGAATTGTTAGTTATCTCATAAATGATGTAATGCTTTATTTTCAGTTTCGCTATTTTTTGTATGTTCTTTGATACATTTTAAGATTTTTTTCTTTGAAACCTTTCGCATTTGCGTCTTGATATTTTTACGTTTTATATATAAACGTTACATGGAACACTTAACCATAATATCACAACTATATAAGCTTGTCTCTAGAAAATCCCATTGATATTTTCACGTTTTTTGTATAAACGTTTTCACGTTTTAGTATATCACGTATCATTTATATACTAAATGAAACTACTGAAAATTGTGTATAACCAAAGGTTTTTTAGACCGGGTTAATCGATTGGATTGGTTGAACTATCAGTTCAATATATCAATCGGTTTGATGTTCGACGTATTTAATATATAACATATACACCATTATATCAAACATGTACATGTTCATACTACAATTTACATCTTCATTATTTACTTCATTAAATAAATAGTATTATTAGGCTTGTACAATAAAATAAAGTTCAAACAATAGAGATTAGTTTTTCTTAATCTAACTTAAACCTTTCTTACGATGTTGTTAAACATCAATTATTATCCTTTTAGTATTATGTAATATTTCGTCTCTATGCATATGCTTTCGTAAGCTTACCATAAATTTGTCGACAAAACCTATACTTTAAGCGTCAAGTTATATTATATGCCTTACCTTGCAATAACGCCTATTTTTGATAGACTATATACAACCTAAAGCAAAATTAAGTAGCACTATATAACGATTTAGATGTGCTATGATCATCTTATAAAAATACATCGTTGGGTGATTTATATTTTTAAGTTCATTTAATTCTTAAGCTTATTTTATGTATAATTTTTAGTGTTAGATGGAATATACAAAATTATAAACTAGAATGCATCCCACATAGAAAGATGAACACAAGTTAAAGGAAAGAAAGAAGATATAAAAGCAAATCTAAAAGAGTAAGGTTGACATAACTTTTATAAGGTATCCAATTAGATGCTAATAAAGTTTGACACTTTAATAGTTATTGTTTTGAATTAAATTTAAATGATCAATACTCATAAAAATGTAAAAAAAAGTTTGAAAAAAAGTTAGAAGTTTAGCTCGATTAGCTCGTTCGACTCGCTAAGCTCGATAAGCTCGATCGGCTCGTTCGACTCGAGTACCTAAACGAGCTTGCGAACGAGCCGAGCCGAATATTGCCTTTTAAAAGCTCGGCTAGTTTATCTACATGAGCATGATCTTTTGTTCGAGCTTGGCTCGAGCTTGACAATTTGTAGGCTCGAGCTCGAGTTAATCGTGCTTGAGCTCGAGTAGCTCGCTAAAAGCTTGACTCGTTTACACCCCTACTCGTTGGGACACGACATCTGGAGGATCGAATATTACATTTCCTAAAGTAGTTTTCATCCGACGTGATTACTTATATTATATTACTCGACTAGTCGTTATCGACGAATCACTCATTAAACTTTTGATTATCTTCAGCAAGCCAATGTTTAATTGAAGACTTAAGAGACTGCACTTTTTTCTTCAACTTTATGATACTATTCGATTCCGTACAAATAGAATTCTTCCACGAATATTCAACCATCTTGTCAAAACCTTTCCTAGAAGACCAAGAATGGAAAAACCGAAACGGCGTAGGACCATAATCAACATTCAATTCACGAAGAAGGTTAGGCTGGTGATCTGAAAGATGCTTATCGAGACATAAAGCTGAAATAGAAGGAAATAGAGCCAATAAACCTTCAGAAATAAGAAATCTATCCAATTTACTCATCTTGAAAGCAGATTTATGAGCCCAAGTAAATGAGTAGCCTTCTAAAGGAAGATCAATCAAGCCCGTCCTAGTGATGAAATTATTAAAAGAATTGGCGCCATGAGAATTAAACAAAGAATCACGCCTTTCGTGCTTAAATTGAACTTCATTAAAATCACCTAAGAAAACACATTCTCCATCCCAAGAATCTATTGAATGATGAATAAAGTCCCATAACATACTTCTATCGGTAAGATCCTGTGGAGCATAAACAGATATAACAAGAAGTTTGGTAGATGAAGGGATCCAAGTACCTGAGATCGCCAAAAAGGAATCTGAAACCGTAGAATTATCTTTAACAAATAATCTAGGATCCCAAACGCAAAGAATACCCCCTGAGTAACCAATAGAGGGACTAAAAGCATAATCAAAAGATAAATTTCCCCACAATGCCTTGATAGAAAAGAGATCCATTTTTTCCATCTTAGTTTCTTGTAAAGCTACAAAATTAACTCTATGTTTGGTATTCAACTCCTGGATCCACCCTTTTTAGCCTTGTTACCAAGACCTTGAATATTTAAGGACAATAAATTCATCTAAAAACTTCGCTATCTCCTTGAGAACCAATAATGGCTTCTATATTCTTCATATATTCATCCATGTTATAACCCATAGCTTATCCTAGGAAGACTGGTATTTGGTTGGGATGAAAAGCGGGATATTCTTCAGACTCATGTTTCACGTCTTTTATGTCCTCATGAAGGAAGATGGAAAGATTTCTTTGCGTGATCTTAAGGAGAGTGGTGATGATGCTAATGTGGATGATGATACAACTACTTCTTCTAAGTCATTGGGTAACCCAACGAGTGGCAACACATAATGTGTAGGTTTCCTCTAGTTATACATGTTTATTTATGGTTCTATTTATATTGCCCAAATGGGTCTTTAGAGATGACAATGTTACAACTGGGTTTAGGATTTACCTGAAATTCATCAACAATTTCATGAGCAAAGCTCATTTCAGATTCATGCTCATTATTTGACCAACGATTGCTCTTATTGTTCCCCTCAGATTCCTCATCTGAAGAAGTGTCATCCTCCATCACCGTTTTGAATTCTAGCATCCATGCTTCCTGCTCCTTAATACAAATCCAGTGAAAAGCTGCCCTGTATTGATGATTTTAACCCTATCATTTATAAGTACTGGGGTTTTGTTCTCACACACATCTTATGCTTGACAAAGAGCAGTTATCGAATTCATTGTATATGTCTAAAGTTCACCTAAGACGTACTATTTTTGCATACGAATTATGCGTACGCGCTTTTACGTTGGGTAGGTAAACCTGCAATAGTTACCCACAACACTAGAGATGCTCTCACACACAAAAAAATAATTATATGCTGTTTTCAACCCCTCAAACCGATGCACCCAACACCACATGCCCTTATTAATTTTTTTTCCTTAGAAGTGAGTGAATTAAATCAAGGAGAAACCTTATTAGACCACCCCGAAATTAAAAAAAGCTTATCATATTCAAAACTCCTCAGTGCTAGTAAATGAGAAGATTATCTTAAAGTTGATTTATATCTTTATTTTATACCCAGTTAAAGAAACGACGCAATTCGAAGTTTACATAACTGTCATTGCATCCCTTCCAATGTCCACAAATTTTCCTTTTAATATTAGCCAATCGGAAATTCAGGTTAAAACCGTCATCCACTTGTATCAACAATATTCTGTCAAATGAGACAATGAAAACGTGGTCCCGCGGTGAATCCTATTTTTTGTTAAGGACAACAAATATTATTAAATAAATTTTTTTACATCACACCACTCCTATACCTATTATTTCAAGTCATTCTCGCCTCCTACCCAAACCAAAATTTACCACACCTAAACCCACCCACTCCATCCCTAATAAAACCCCCCCACCTAACCCCCTCAACTCCCTATCAATCTTCAAAAAAAAACCCTTCAAAATCTCCAAGACTGTACTATTAATCAACCACTTACTCATAAACCCAACCCCACTCCCATCCCCCCATCCCCTCGACCCGCTCCTAGAAGACGCGCACAAAGAACTTGATACAAATAATAGAAAGTGTCCCGCATGAAAAGATAAATAAAAAAAAAATAATGAACACTCTAGAAGATCTAGATCAAAACACTTCAACTCAAAAATTGAACCCTATATAAGAACCTCCAACAGTAATCACTCCCCCACCAACCATCACACTCAATTCCCAACATACGACACACCCTTTGTACCAACAAACAACCTCTTGTATCAAATAGAACTAGAGACCCCAATACCTATACCAACACTACATAGAGAAACCCTAATTACACACCACCACATCAACCTGTGTACCTATTTTAGCAATATATCTCACAATAATATCTTCATATTTATCGATCTATAAAGATTAATAACCCACCTCCCCGCACTCCTCCCGCCGCCCCCCCCCCCTCGCCCCCCTCTTAATCTATGGTGCTTTGATATAGAAGATTAATGGTCTTTCACAAATTGTAATGAAGTCTTGGTGTACGTGTCCAACCTCCTAATACATCAATGTTGTAGTTGAAAAATGATTTAATTTTATTTATATTCGATTTTGCAACTATCAAGTTTATCTTTTAAGTTGTCATTAAAATTCTTAGTGTTCTATAGGGATAAGAACGACAAAAGAATTTTATTTGGTTTTGGGCTGTGAGGAGACCTAGCATATCTATTGAGTTGAGGTTATCTTTATGACATTCTTGAATTGGTATGGTTCTTAGATGAGTCCTTTAATGTGTACAATTTCATCAACTATAGTCTAATCTTGTTTACACTCCTCATAATGTCAGTTTTTATGTTGTTTTTTGCTTTTCGTTGGCTAACTTAATGCTTTTGATATCTTCATTATAAGTAGCATTCTATTCCACTTAGGGTTGAGTTGTTTGAGATGGTTTGAAGAGGTTCGATCGTGTAGTTGTGTTGACGTGGGTGTTCTGGTGTTGATGTTAATTGCAAACGAATCATATAAAATTTTTTTGTGTAGAGAGTAAGTTTATTGTCTCATTTCATAAGATTGTTGGGGCTTAAGTAGGGTGTTTATTTTAATGTTAACATTTTCTGTCATTTTCTGGTATATTGTTTCAACTTTAATAAATTCCTATTATTTATTTTTTAGAGTTGTACGCGTTCGCTTTTATTATTTATCGTTTAAAGTGTTTATAATCGCGTTGTTATAACTTAAATATACGAATTTTAATGAGTGTACGGTGACCAAAAAAGTTATGTTTTTACTTCAAGCATTGTGGTTAGTATGATTTATTAGGAGTGTATTTGAGGTTATAACTATTTCATAATTTTATTTTGTGTTGTCTACGGTGTTTCGTTTTAAACGCTTACGGTTTCGCAATTAATTACTTTCGGTCGTACGTGAAGCACTTTAGCCTTCTTACACTTAAACTAAATACCCACATTTTTTGACCCATATATCTCTAAGAATTTAGATTATTTTTCTCACCTACATACCATCTTAGAACGACGTGAGGCTTTTACCAGTGATATATATCTTTAAACCTTATTGTAAGTCTTTTATAATTACTTTGTAATCCTTGTATTCATAGTGTTACCGTGAAGTCATTTCTCCTAAACGATTGGCTTCGTCAAGGTGTTACTTGCCCCTCTGTGTTTTGCCGCACCCTGCCTCATCTAGGGAGGAGGAGGATAGGGAATAGAGAATGTTCTCTTACAAGCTTTGTCCTCTTATACCATTGTGTGCACGGATGGTTTTGATTAAGGTTGGTTTCCTAGTTCCAACGTACGTATAGTAATGGCATAGTAAGCCCTAAGTCATTAACCCCTTTTACACATCCCCTACAAGAAAAATCAAAGCTAAAACACACACTCCCTCTATTTCACCTCACAATCACCCACGGCACACTTTTGATTATTAGGGTTTAATTTATTTTTGCAACCCAAGGTAGTCCGAAAGCATTCTAGTGTTCTATCTGTAAGGGTCACCTACGACTATCTTCGAAGGTGTTAGGAAAGAACTTGGAGGATTTCGGTCGTATGAGTATAATGTATTTCATGTAAATAAAACATCACATATTGCATAGCTACACCACCACCTAATAGTTTTTATTAATTAATTCAAAAGTTAAAACAATAATTAACTCGTACTTTGGTTGCAAAATAAAAATGAAACCCTAAAATCTATATGTATGCCGTGGGTTTAGAGGAGGGGGAAAAGGGTTTTTGCTTGGATTTTGCTTGTATGAATGAGTAAGAGGGTTATGGTGGACTAGTGCTTGCTTTATATAGGAAGTGGTGTGAAGAAAACCACCTAAATGAAACCATGGGGAGTGCATGGTTTAAGAGGACTAAATACATGTGAAATATACGGTACAACACTTGGATAAATAATGGTGCAAGGTTCCTAAATAAATGATTGTAAACTACTTGTTTAATTAGAAACCCTAATTATGTCTTTATATATATTTTTGAAATTCGAAATATAAATCTTATGTTTTATATTTTATAAAAATAGTGCTAATTACAAGGATCGTGAGCATGTAAAGAACTCGAAAAACGGAATTATAACGAACAAGATACGACATTTACAAGTTATATATTATTAACTTTATAAAAATAATTATATAAACTGTGATGAACAGTAAAAGTTACTGTTCATCAGGGGTATAAATTGTATAAATATAATATTTTGATAATTTTCCTTAATACGAACCCACGGACATAAAGAACTCGAAAAACAAAATTATAACGAATAAGTTACGACGTTTACAAGTTATATATAATTAACCTTATAAAAATATTTTTATAAACTGATATGAATAGTAAATACTACTGTTCATCAGTGGGTTAAATTTTATAAAAATAATATTTTGATAAATTTTCTTAATACTAATCCAAGGACATAAGGATCTCGAGAAACGGAACTATAACGAACAAATTATGATTTAAACAAGTTATATATAATTAGTTTTATAATTGTGATGCTTTACCTGAAGGAAGCGAAGACTTTGTGGTCTATTGTGATGCTTCACACAAGGGTTTAGGTGCGGTATTGATGCAGAGAGAGAA
>BQNB010082764.1:18186-29231 GCA_026074375.1 Tanacetum coccineum
AAGTATTTATAGAATCACCCTCAGCAGCATTAACTTGAACTGGCAGCACTAAATTAGGCCTAGCAGCATTAACTTAAACTGACAGCACAAAGTTATGCCTAACAGTAGTAAGTAACCCAATAACCTAAGACTAACATCATTAAGTTTTAAGTTACCAGTACTAACTTCAATTTCTTTCCAAAAAGGACTTCTATCATCAATTGATTCCTCTTACAAGCTCTCTTTCTGTTTTTATGCTCATAATATCTCACAATTCTTTTTGCTCACAAAATTACTCATTTATGTTTTTATTCACACGTCTCTCTTTCTATTTTTAAGCTCACTTAATCTCTTATTTCTTTTGGCTCACCAAATCACTCTTTCTGTTTTTATGCAATATAGTTGACAGTTTTATACAAAGTTCCATCAATTCCAATAGTTTCATACTGTCCTCCCCACTTCTAAGTGTGTAACCTCTTAAGAGAGGTGGATCATTCGACTGTTTAGATGTAGTCTCAAACCTAGTTTGAGCTTCCACATCCCCTAATATGGTATCTTGGCACCTAGGACCACTACCTGAACCAATTTCCTAAGAACTTGATCCATTAAGTGTTGCCATGGATTGGGTCTTATTTGATGTTACCACTGTCCTACTCTGCTTCTAAGCTAGAAGCAGTAGTGGCAGCCCTTTCCATTCTGTCACCCAACTCCTTATGGACAGCCTCATCACCAACCTTTACAGGGGGACCACTAGACTGAGGTATCTTGGTGTCCCAACCTCTTTTGACATGCCTAGTTGTTTTTGATTCAGTTAACTCTCTTTTGATTTTACATAGCCTACCATCCATTCTTTGACTGTATAAATAAGTAGCCTCCCTTCAAACAATGCTTCGAGGGATAAGAATTTGCTCAACGGTTGTAACTTTAGCGCCCAACAGTACTAACTTTTGCCTGGCAGTAGTAATTTTCTGCCTAGCAGTAGTAAGAGATATATAACAGTATTAACTATGTCTTCAATAATTATACAACAACATGCCTCTATTCATCACAAACACAATAGAAAAGACTAGATAGACATGAACCATATTTATGCATAACCCATGAGTTAAACACTGTGAACCAAGACCGTTATCTTCTTTCTCAAAGATTACTTCAAAAGGTGAAGCATTCAACATGCTTTACCTGCAGATGTTAGTTCATAGCCAAATATACAAAATCCAAAACATTTTCTTCTTGACAACATTAACTATGACTAACAGTTTTAACAAACAGTCTTAGGTATAACTAACAGTGTTAATTATACTTAGCAGTAATTAATGAGAAAAAACTAACAGTATTTATTCTTTTACAAAATCTTTTACAAAAAAACATAAAGAGATATAGACAGCTGAAGGTTTCAGCATTCCAATAACATTGGACACCAAGTATTGAATTCTGCCTGCATCAAAAACCTTTTGTAAGAAGGATCTGCACATTTAAATCAGTATGAATTTTAACATTTATGTTAACTTTTTTAGTGTTGCAGTATCTTTTAAATATGATGCCTATCATCTCTATAGTTTTGTTTTAGAGTGTGAATAGGATTTTCAATAATGCAGATAGTATTGTTATTGTCAATATTAATGACAGTGTTCATGAAATTATACCCATAATCCAGCAATTGGTTTTGAATCCAGAGTACTTGTCCACAACAATTAGCAGCAGCCACATATTCAGCTTTAGTTGTAGAAGTGGCAACCACAGTTTGCTTCTTACACTGCCAAGATATCAACCTATTTCCCAAAAACTGACAACCTCCAGTTGTAGACTTCCTATCTTGAGTTGCTCCAGCATAGTCACTATCAGTATAAGCAACCAGTTCAAAATGGGAATCCCTAGAAATACCAAGGCACTAAAGTTGTTTGCCTTTCAAATATCTAAAATCCTCTTGGACTGCTAAGAGAGGTGATGGGCTTGAGGAGTAACTTGAAATCTAGCACATGCACATACTGCAAACATGATATCTGGTCTAGATGCAGTGAGATACATCAAAGACCCAATCATAGATCTATAGAGATGTACATCAACATCATCAGCATCTCCATCCTTGACCAAAGGTTTTTCCAAATCAACAGGAGTTGAAGCAGACTTCACATCAGAGTAGTTGAATTTCTTCAAAATTTTAGCTACATATTTGTCCTGACTGATAAATATTCCATCTTCCTTCTGTTGTACTTGTAATCCTAGAAAGAAAGTTAGTTCTCCCATAGAACACTTTGATATACTTATCTTTCCATTAGCTTCTAAAACCAGTACATTTTAACTCCTTGTTTTTTGACTAAAAGATGTTTCATTACATGACTTGTACAAGCATAAAATATTTCC
This sequence comes from Tanacetum coccineum, assembly GCA_026074375.1. Taxonomy (NCBI): domain Eukaryota; kingdom Viridiplantae; phylum Streptophyta; class Magnoliopsida; order Asterales; family Asteraceae; genus Tanacetum; species Tanacetum coccineum. The sequence continues at coordinate 20,530 of BQNB010082764.1, forward strand.
TTTTTGCTTCTTGATAAATAAAGTGGATCTATCTCCCCTTTTAAACCCATTGTTTAAAGATAGTTAGCCAAAGTTTTATTCATGCTATTGGTGCTTGATGAAACCATAAGTACTTGACACACCTTGATAAACTTTGTCTGGATGGTCAGGATCTTTAAATCAATGGGTTGTTTTGAGTAACATAGACTTCTTCCTTAATGGTTCCATATAAGAAAGCACTCTTTACATCCATTTGATATACCAGAAAACCCATAAAAGAAGCATAGGCCAAAAACAATCTTATTGCCTCAATTCTTGCCACAGGTGCAAACACTTCTTCATAATCAATACCTTCTTCTTGTCTATGACCCTGTGCAACTAACCTTACTTTGTTCCTAATCACATATTTCCCCTTTCATCTTTCTTGTTTCTGAAGACCCATTTTGTTCCAATGGCCTTCTTTTCATTAGGGAGATCCACCAGTATTCCAAACTTGTTGAAGTTTGAATTGCAGAAGTTCTTCCTGCATTGCTTCCACCCAGGATGAATCAGATAGAGCTTTAGCAATGCTTGTTGGTTCAATATGTGATAGGAAAACAAACTATAAACAAGTATTTAGGGTTTCATGTGTTTTCTGTTTATATACATCACTGAGAAACCCTTGTTCAGAAGTAGGTTTTGACATTCTTCTTGTCTGAACAGTTGACTGACTTCACCAATCACATTGTCAATTGGGTGATCTTTATGAATTCTTGTATTGGGAGTGGTTGGGTACACTTAGGAATTTGTAATGTTTACCTAAATCAACTTCTGGGTTCTTTTCATGTGCTGTCCTTCTTCATTTCGGACTAGCTGTAATAATTGATGGTCCAACAAAATTAAGTTTAAGACTACCATATTAACATTAGGACTGGTTGTATTAACTTCGTTGCTCAAACAAACTTTAACATCTTTTGTGCTCTGCTATCATCTGCAAACTTTTCTTATTCAGCATTCTCATTATTTAGACCATCTTCAACCTGCTTTTGAGCATCATCAGCAGTTTTTGGTTCACCATTATCAACATCCTTGGTAGGTGAATCAAGTATGAAGTATTCTTTCCTAAATTGGCATCACAAATGGAATCTTGACTGTTTTTTATGATTTACCCTACAGAGGACATTAGGAAACTGTACATGCTGTAACTGGATACCATAGTTCATAGATTGGGTTAGAGAATATTATCAAACATTCCATTTTGGACAGTCCCTTCCTATCTTTGGCTTATTCTCTAAAAAACCCAATATGCAAGTTTTCTTCTACCCTCTTGGTTCTAGTGTTGTATACCCTAAAAGCTTTACTACTCAAAGAATATCCAACAAAGAAACCTTTATCACTTTTGCCATCAAACTTGCCTAAACTATCCAAAGTATTAAGAATAGTAACATGACAACCAAATGGTCTCATAAAACTTAGAGCTGGTTTAAAACCTCTAAAAAGTTCATAAGGTGTCTTGTTATGAGGCTTGGTACTACTATAGAAACTATTCTTGTTCATAAACAAGCAGTAGAAATGCCTTCAGCCCAAAATCTGGTAGGTATTAGAGTCAGCTAACATTGTTCTAGCAGCCTCAATGAGTGTCCTATTCCACCTCTCAGCAACACCATTTTTTGTGGAGTCCTAGCTATACTATATTATCTCTTAATACCTTTTTCTCTACAAAAATCATCCATAACTTTGTTCTTAAACTCAGTTCCATTATCACTTCTGATTATTTTCACTTTCTTATCCACTAGGTTTTCTATTTCTTTGATAAAGTGCTTAAGGATCTCACTGGTTTCATCCTTAGTTGTTAAAAAGAAAACCCATGTAAATCTACTATAATCATCAGTGATATAAACAAATACTTATTTGCATCAAGCTACTACAAATGTTGGACCAAAACAAAATCCATATGTAGCAATAAAACAAAAGGGGCTTAGTAATTGGATTTCAGAAATTTAGTATTACAAGAAGCTTTGTGTTGCTTCCCTTTTAGACAAGCAACACATGTTTGGTCATTTTCAAAACGTTTTGTAGGTAATCCTCTTACTAGATTATCCTTGACAAGCTTATTTATGTTTTTAAAATTTATATGACCAAGTCTTCTGTGCCAGAGCATTGATTCATCTAATGTAGCCTTTGCAACAAGACAAGTCAAATTTTCTTTAGGAACACTGTTCTTCATATCAAAACTGTACATATTGTCCTTTCTAGGAATTTTAAGAAGTATCTGATTTTCATCAGGCAACTTAAAATTTGGAGATAAGACAAGACATTCAGTGTCTGTAAAAAGGACATAGTTCTTTTTGTCACACATCTGTGAGACACTAAAAAGATTGAATTTTAACTCATTGACAAAGTATACATCTTCAAAATCAAGATTATCAGTCTTAAGAGTTCCTTTACCAGTAATTTTACACACCTATGAAACTCCTCCAAAGCAAACATATCCTCATCAAACTGCTTCGAATCCGAGAGATATGCGTATGTTACCAGTATGTGCCTTGAGAATCCACTGTCAACAAATCCTTTTCATAATGTTGTGGCTTTGCCCGCACTTAAGACTAAGGATTTAGATTCCTTTGGGGACCCAAGCCATTACTGACTTGGATCTGCCTCATGCATTAATGTAGTTGTGTCTTTTAAAAGCAAGTGATGCACTATTAGATTTGGTAGGTCTCCAAACCCAATATACTGAGGACTTTACAACATTAACCCCTTTTTTTTTTTAATAATCCCTAACTTGCATTAATTGTCTTGAATAAGATGAGCAGTATTAACTGCATAATCCGCTTCCTGATCAAATAGTGTCTCTTTGCTTCATGCATAGATCTTCTAGTTAATGTTGTTTGCTTATAAAAAGGCCTCTTAGCAGTTGATTGTGCTTGTTTTGAAAAATGTGTCTTTGATTTAGCACTATGAACTGCTGTTTTGGGGTGAGCAGTATTAACTGGCCTAACAGTATTAACTAGGGTGAGGCCAGTTTTCAACAAAACTGCTTTGGGAGACATATTCCTGAGTACATTAGGGTGTGTGTTTTTGGCATCCACCCTATTGTAGTTATTTTTATATACTATGCCTCTTATTGGTTGTTATGACAATTATTGCACATAATGATTAAAACTTCCACATATATAGCAAGCCTTGTTATACATCACAAAATCTTTTCCTAGTTGATTGGACTTCTGTCCATTCCAATTCCTCTGATTCCCCCTAGGAGATTGTGATCTATACATTTTTGCATACCTAACTGACTTTTTAAATGGTTTTTCATGATTTTCAGGTTTTGCAAACTCTTTCTTAGCAGCAGTAGGAATAACAGTTTTCTTTTCAGACTTAGGCTTAGACTCATCTTGTTCCTCATCATCTGACACCCAATCCTCAATAATTAGGGCACCATCATTCTTCCCTACTTTCTAGGTTCTACTTCCTAAAACTCTTACTAGTGCTAGGCTATAACTGCAACAATCTACTTATATGTCCTGTGATACTTGTTCTTTTACCAAATACTTATCGGAATTTTCCTTAGAATTATCTGATTCATTTTTACAAACAACATTAAACTCTTGCTTACTATTCTTAGGACCATAACCTTTGAATTCAGGCTCTTTGAATTCATCAAGACCAGAATAAGACAGATCTAGCTTGTTAGGTCTATTATAAATTAAAGGATGAGGTGGAGGAACTGCACTATATCCCAAACCCTTTTTACTTTTGTCAGTTATCTGACTTCCTAACAACTGATCTAAATCTTTTGAGGCCTTATCAAATTTCTTAATTTTAAAATCAATGCCATCTTTTTCTTGCTTAACTTTTTCAAACTCTGTTTTAAGCATATTAATTTCATATTGTTTGCATCCTACTTCTCTTTTAAGGACAACAACTTCTTCACCAAAAAGAACCTCATTCTTCCTATATGTGACAAGTTGTGCCTCAATAGTATCTAGTCCTCTTTTATAAGTAGTTGCCTTAAATTCAGTTTGATGTAGTTTAGCAAGCAAATCATCATATTGTTTCTTAAGAGTTTCATAGTTTTTCAGACAAGTTTTAGAGCAAGTTTTATCAGTGTATACCTCTGAGTTGATAAAATGCCTCAATTAGAGCCATGTTTGTCTGAACTTGTTCTTTTTGGCCATGTCACTCCAATCAAAACCTACACCATCAAAAGAAAATACAAAAAAATAACCAACAAATTCCTTTTTCGAAGTGTACTTCATTGTTTCTTGCTTCCTGGTGTTGTTTGATTTCTGAACTGTCATGCCTGCTTCTTGGTGTCTGCATTCCCTGGCAAGTGTCCCAACTTTAGGACAGTTTATAACACTCTACCTTAGATTTAATCATATCCAGCTAATTCATTTACCATTAATGAAAATATTCTTGCCTGTCCTGATAGTACTTCTTTGCTCTCACACTTAGCAAAGAGAGCTGCCACTTCAGATCCATTGCTTCCAAATCATCTTCATGAATTTGCTTTAAGTCCTGATGTAGGACATTAGAACCATTCGGATTTTCAACCATGAAAGCATACACAGTATTATAACTGACACTTGCAGTGCAAACTTGTAGACTGGCAGTATTAACACTAGGGCTAGCAGAACTAACTTGTGAACAAGTATTGTTAGCATCATTGGTACTGCTAGAGCTTGGTGCAGTCATGAAGGCTAAGTTTTGTTTTTTTTTTTTTTTTTTTTTTTTTTTTTTTTTTAGACCACCACTAGATGTCCAACCAGTTTTCTTTGGCCCTTTTGTTCAACAATTTTGAAATTGTTGTACACTAATCATCTATAACTCTAGTCTCACCTCAGGCTATGCATCCAAACAACTAGCATGAGTGTTCCATCAGGTGGTAAGCTGCTTTAAAAATTTTAAGTTTAAATCTTCTTGGGCAATGATCACACCCAAGATAGCAAGCCTACTAACTATCTTCTGAAGCCTATTGAAAATAGAGTCAAGAGACTCTGCACTTGTTGCACTGAAATTCTCATACTGTTGCTTCAAGAGAGTTTTCTTAGTAGCTGCATTACCTCCAAATCTTGTTTCAATGGCAGCAAACATAGATTTAGCATCTGGATACTGACTGAATGTTAGCTGATGTTCTTTTGGAAAGTGCCATTGAGTAGCAAAACCCATAGCTCTGACATCATTCTTTTATTTGTTTATTTTCTTTTAAGTTACATTGACAGGTGTAGACATCTTTGTAACTGTAATGCCATTCTCCTAAGATGTTTGAGATACTGAGACCCATGAATCACCATTTTCTATTACTTCCCAGAGTGCATAGTCTTAGATCTGGAAGTACTGCTTAATCCTAATAGCCCACATCTCATACTCCCCTAGTTTGAGTATAGGAAGTTTTGCAGTAGGACCACTATTTGTAGATTCAAGCTCCATGTCTTCTAGATCAAAGTTTCTCAAAGCAAAGCTCTGATACCACTTGTTGATCCCAAACTAGATGATTCCTTTGCTGTACTATTTTCACTAACTAGTAGTAACTTTTACTAGCAGTCTTAACTTTTTACTATAAAACACTAACTATTAGCTTTTATTTTTGTCTTCAAACATTGGAGCAATCTTAACTCAACTAAAAACAAAGTAACTTTATGTTTCAGAACTAAATTATCATAACAGCTAGTAACTAGCAATGGTATCATTATTTACCAGTACTAACCACTTAGCATAATTTCCATTATGTACCTAAGCAACAGTTTCTTCTAAGAATCCATGAAGTCTTTTAAGTCCCAACAATTTTCTAAGTCAAAAAGTCTATGATAAATAGCAGTAAGGGTTGAGGAATCAAGAGTAGAAGTGGTTGAGATTATTGCTTCTGTAGTTGTTGGTGTTGGTATTGGTGTTGATTGTTGTGGAAGAGAGATGAATGGTGAAATAGGTGGAGGCATAGTTGTTGCTGGAGCTGTCAAACGATTCAGGATTACTAAACATGTACGGTGAAAAGTGGTGAAGGTATTGACTACTTGGATCTAAATATTGGAACTTTGATGTCCAATCCATTAAGTTAATTTTAGTGTCGGTTGGGGGATGTTATCAATGTTTGAGAAATTTAGTTGGAATAGTCGGATGAGTAGAATAACTTTGTAAGTGGATACTTCAGTCTTTTTGTGCAAGGGCAGCTGTATCTGTTGCCTGAGCCTTCATCGTGACTTGATCCAACTCTTAAATCATTAACACTATCTTTCTGTATATATCCCTTTTATCTCGTTCGTTTGGGCAACCCTCTTCATTAAAGTTCTTCCATTATCAGCATTACCTTTCGATAGTCATCTCCTCATTACCTTTTCCTTAATCAGCAGGCTCTACATCTTTCAACTCCACATTCACATCATCATACATTTCTTTATTGGTACGTTTATATTCTTCATCATTTACATTTTCATCATCAGTAGGTACATAGTTTTCAGGTGTATGCACGAACTCATCTTCGTGAGTTCTTCTTCATCATTACTTATCCTTGGATTATCAGGCACATTTTGTTCATCATCACTTTGCTGATCATCATCATCATTATCATCATCACTATCTCCCCAAGATTCATACTCACTCTTAGAAGAATCTGCTTTGGACACATCGGGAACCCCTGGTATTAAACCAGTTCCTTCACTTGTGTCACTTGACTTGCCTTTTTGTTCATCAGGTCCCTCTAGTTCTAAACCAGATCCCTCACTTGAGCCACCTGCTTGATGAATGTTTGTTTCCCGTTTGCTTCGTTTGATAGCCTTTTTCAACTGAGCTTCCTCAAGTAATGCGGCTTCAGACAACAATTCAATCCCTTTGCTTCTCTCAGTCTTTACTGGTGCCTTCCTCTTTGATACAGACACACCAGGAGTGTCTCTGATTTGAACACCAACAGTCTGTCTTCTAAGCTGCAGGTTTCTTAGTGGTTTCTCGGCATGCTCTTCAACAGCAACAAGATTTTTCTTCTTTGAAGGAGAATGTTGATCCCACTTCAATAGATCAAATTCCTTAAGCTTGTTTAAGGTTTAGTTATATTAGATAAATCTAACACAACTTTAGTAGAAACTGTGTTTAAATGTATTAAAGATTATGCGGAATCTAATCTTTAATATTAAGAAGAATTATTAATGAAACAGTAATTCAATGATCATACAATTCAACAAATAAGCTCCAATATTATTAATGATAATAATACGAATACTCTCAAAGTATTAGGGTTACAAAGACCTTGAAGCTATAACGATATCGAATGTGATTGTGATATTAATAATCGATATTGATATCTGTGTACTCAAACTCTATGCCCTAGGACCTCCTTTTATACACCAAGGAGTCATAGTCAACTTACAATACTTTCCTAAGTATCTAAAATCTTTTCCAAAATAACTAATACATATCATATAAGCAGCATTAACAATTGTAACTTCTTAGCAGCATTAACTTCAAGCAGTCTTAATCTCTGAGCAGTCTTAACCTTGATCAGTAATAATATTCACTAGCAGTAGTAATTGTGTACTAGCAGTAGTAACTGTGTACTAGCAGTATTAACTATGTACTAGCAATAGTAACTACTTGGCATATTTTCTTTGAAGTTCATGAGCAGCACTAAATCCAGCTGAGCAGCATTAACAAAAACATGAGCAGCAGTAATTCAAATAGCATCAAGAAGACTTTTAATCCCAACAATCCTCCCCTAACTTGATATTCTTCTTCAAAATCATCAAGTTTCTTCATTTAAAGCTTCATCAACACCAGGAGGATGCTTCCAAACACTTCTTTACTTCTTAAGTTGTTTCATGATTAATTTAACAAGCTGATAAGCCATTTCACTTTCATATTCAATTTTAAGCTTCTTTTCCAACATCATTGAAAGTGTAGGTGGTGTAAGGGGATACTTCTTCTCTGCCAACATATAAATTTGCACATATTGCAACATCAAGGAATGTACTCCATAGGAGTTATACAGCTTCCAATTCAACACTTTGTATTCTTGTTGCTGCCTCCATACTTCATCTTCTACATGTGGTTCAAACATTGTTTTCAAATCACCCTATAACAATAAATCCAAGCCTTCCACTGGTCTTGTTAACTCATATTTAGCTTTTACCAACTTGTACAGATCTACCAAATCTTCCTTGTCAAAACTTTTAAGCATTTAACTAAAAAACATATACATTTGAGACTTTCCATCAGCTCTCATTATTTGATAATAGCTTTTTCTTCCTTCTTTATAAATCTTCCAGTCAACAATCATTGGAGACTTAACAGTCAAAGGTATAGCATCAATTGCCACTTCTTCTTCATCTGGAATGATTTTTACTAACTGTTTAAGCTCTGTTGTTTTTATGTCGTCTTCTACCTTTTGCTTATTTGTAATCTCTTGTATCAGCTCTGTTCTTGCTCTCTTTTCTTTGCCTTCCACCAGCTCTGTTCTAAAGTCTTCAAATGTATTTACCCTTTTGAATGCTCTATCAAACATCTCTTGAATAGAATCAAACTCTTTCAACTTCAAATCTTTGAGCTTGTATCCTTCCATGTTCTTTAGGTAAGTACACATTATCTTTCTCTGTTGAGCTTTTGTTGGTGGTTTGTTTCTTTTCTCTTCTGCTCTTTTAGCTACAAAATGCTTTCTTCTTTTCTCTACGAGTTGTTAAAATAATGTAGCCTTTTCTTCAATAGACAACTCTTCTTGTTCTTGTGCTTGCATTTTTTTAGCCAATTGATGATCAGCA
>BQNB010082765.1:0-29231 GCA_026074375.1 Tanacetum coccineum
AAACGCCAACAACAAACCGTAAGATCAGTGAGATCTATTGTTTTTAGAGAGAGAGTGGATTAGGAGAGGGAGTGAAAGAGGATGGAAGACACGTATATTAGAGAGAGATTCGGTTGGGAGACACGTATAGTCTACACGTGGAAACAAACAAAGAAAGGAAATTCAAACCGGGTCGGGTACCCAACATAGGCATAAATGCATTTATTGATGCCTTGGGGCAACGTTCTTCATCTTTAATTATAGTGTATAATAGTAATGATTTGAATTGAATATCTTCGTTTCCATAATTTTCTTAGAAAGGCAAAGATTTGCACGACCAATATATACACCTCAATATACAATTATTGTCTATCGGGACTTGAACCTATATAACTTTGATCGTAATTGTATCATTTTCATCCGATTGCCTTTTTATGAAAGAACAAGAGTCGAGAGGTAACAAAAGTTTTTTCTCGATTAACACCTTTTCTTAAACGTTGATGACGTATAGTATGGATTGGTCCGACCCACGCATCATCGCGGTCACGGCCTCCTTGACCTATGGGTCGCGGCAATCAGCACGCTGTCCGTGGCCGCAGTATTTCCACAAGTTATCTTTAAGAAAAGATAACCTAATTAAATAAGGGATACCCTTTACTTATTTAAATCGGTTAGGATAATTCCGAATCCCTATGATATCGGCCGTATCTTGGGCCGAAAGATAAGGATACCCTAGGGCCTATTCAGCCTATAAAAGGAAGATGATTATCATCAATACAGGGATCACATATTACTCCCCAAAGTTATATACTTACTCTCACGCCGGAGTCTAATCGTGGGATCTGTTCCCACGATAAGGTTAACGGTGTATTATTCCTTATGCAGGGTCCTTCAAATAAGTTCACTTGATACAAGAGCAAGGCACTTCATACACGAATAGCAGCCTATTCAGACCAAACAAGACCCGACTTAACTTTTGTATCAACAAGTTGGCACCATCCGTGGGACCAAACACTAGGAATTACTCTCAGAAAAATGAGCGTGATGGCTAACACAACCCCCATTGTGGCTACTGTTATGAAACCTGCAACCAAAGAAAAGACGCCGAAAGATGCGGATGCCACACCCAGGGTTGACATCCAGGATTTCTGTGAAGAGCATTACGAGGATATCCTGCTGGTCATTATGGACAAGATTCGCTGTGACAATCGAAAAGAAGTCCATGCTAGGCTGGACTTCGAAGAAAGTCCCAAGAAAAGGAGAATAAGAGAAGGCTCTCAAAACTCAAGTGCCAAGACCTTGTCCGCAAGGTACCGTAACCCATCAGAGAGACTGAAAGTGCGGGACCGCTTGAGATACAATGATCGACATGTGCTTGACCGACTAGGTCATCGAAGGTGCAGTGAGCCATCCTCGGGCCCGACTTAGTGTACGTTACTCGACACAAGCAACAACTTAATCCGGAGCGGAGACAGAGCAACTCTAGGGATCGTTCTCACAGTAGAAGCCACCCTCACAGGCGGGACTCTTCTAACAGAGATCGTCCTCGGAGCAGAAACTGCTCCCGCGGCGTCAAAGAATCATATGATAATACCCGCTCCTCCTACGGGACGGGGACCAAACATGGATATCACTCTCGCGACAGAGACCGCTCCCGTTATGTGAAAAGAGGGAGGGAAAGAGAATCCCCGTTATCCCCCGGGGCGGGTATCGGGTGATGCAGAGAACCTGGGCACTGTTATGGAGGACACTGGAAGTCAAAGCAAAAAAGGCACAAGTATACGGATGAGGATGACTTGGCGGTGCCCTGGATATGTGAAGAGGTGGATCCGTTCACACCCCGAATCCGAAATTTCAAAAGTTCACGAAAAACATGAATGCCTAACAATGTGAAGACCTATAACGGAACAGGGGACCCAGAGGATCACGTAAAAATTTTCCAAGCGGCGGCACAGGTGGAACGCTGGGCAATGCCTACATGGTGTCATATGTTCAATTCTACCCTAATAGGAGCCGCAAGAGTATGGTTCGATGAGCTCCCTCCGGAGAGCATAGATGGATACAAGGATCTCAAAGCAGCCTTCTTAGCATACTTCATGCAGCAAAAGAAGTACGTCAAAGATCCCGTCAAAATCCATAATATCAAGCAAAGGGACGGAGAGACCATCGAGGAGTTCATGGAACGATTCAAGGTAGAAACCAGATACATAAAGGGAGCCCCTGAGTGCATGCGGATCTCCGGATTCATGCATGGGGTTAACAACCCTGAATTGACAAAGCGCCTTAACGAACATGTTCCAAAGACCATGAAAGAAATGTTGATTGCCACCACTGCCTTCATACGAGGAGAAGCCGTCGCTGCTGGCAAAAAGAAAGGGCACGCATCATGGAGGGCACAAGACCAGTCAAAGCGGCACGCTTTAGAGCAGAGGTCTGACTTCCGAGGTCAGCCAAGGGAAGGACGGAGGTCTAGTAGGTTTACCCCCTTACATGGAAATCCTCGCGGCCGAAGCGGGAAAGTTCAAACCGCCACCACCTATGGTAACCCCGGTAGAAAAGAGAAGCAGCAACAAGTTTTGCGACTTCCACAATGATAAAGGACACATCACGGACGAGTGTATGCAGTTAAACAAGAAGATCGAATAATTGGTGCGAGTAGGCAAGCTCTCGCATTTAATTAAAGAAATTAAGCAGGGAAGAGATCAACCAAAGGTGGGGAAGAAGGAATTACCGGCCAAAGATAAGTCCATGTCAATCTATATGATACAACCATGACATAGAATGACAAGGCAGAAAGTGACCCAAAGCTTTAAACGTGTCAATAAAATTACGTTCCCTTCACTGACAACCAGTAGTGGGACAAAAGGTCCGCTTGTTATAGAAGCGGAAATTGGCAGGCACATGATTCACCGCATGTATGTAAATGGAGGTTCCTCAACGGAAGTGATCTACGAACACTGCTTTAACCGGCTCTGACCGAAAATCAAGAGACAAATGGTCCCGACAACGACGTCGTTAACCGATTTTAGTGGAGAAACCATATGGCCGCTATGACAACTTAGGCTCTTGGTAACAATAGGAGACGTAGTTCATTCTACAAAAGCATGGATGAATTTCATGATCGTAAGGTCATTATCACCGTACAATGGCATCATTGGAAGACCTGGAATAAGAGAAATCTAAGCGGTACCATCCACAGCCCACGGAATGCTTAAGTTCCTAGTCGACGGAGGAATAATGACTATTCATAGCACTATCTTGATACCCGCTGAGTGCGCCACGGTGATTACATCGTCTAAGGAGATACCCAAAGAGGCTGGAGTCCGTCATGAAAATTTTAAAGTATCTCTACATCCGAATTTCCCAGATCAAGAAGTAGCAATCGGAGGGACGCTATCCGCGAAAGGACGGACGGAACTATGCTCACTCCTGAAGGAAAACTTGGATATATTCGCATGGAAGCCGTCAAACATGACAGGAGTACCACGATCAATAGCTGAACATCGACTCAATATCCAAGAATAATATTCGCCTATTCGATAAAAGAAAAGAGGCCAGGCCCCGGAGCGTGCGAAAGTCAACCAAACGGAGGTACAGAAACTAGTAGAGGCGGGGATCATGAGAGAAGTTTATTACCACGAATGGCTGTCCAATCCAGTCATGGTGAAAAAACACGACGGTAGCTGGCGGATGTGCGTGGATTTTTGATTACGAATCAATAATATACGTAATAATATCCGAAGTATAGAAAATTCTAAAACTACCCTTGAGGACAAAGGTAGTAGGAAAAATCTTACAAAAATACTACACGTTTTAACCGGTAAGTGATTACCGGGTCGTTTTCCTAAAGATTTATGAAACTGAGACCACGTTTGTTATTTGGATAATGATTTGAATTGGATTGAAGATGATTTGTTTTCTAAAATTCTAATAGTGAGCAAATTAAGTGACAATTAAACCTAACTACAAGAAATCAATACAGAAAAGTGAATTTTAACTAAAAACGCAAAACGGGAATCCAAACAGGGCCTAAAAAACCCAAATCTTTAAAAATAACCTTAAAATGAATCTTTTAACTTTTAACTAACCCTAATTGACTAAAAAGTAAGATTAAAGAAAACTAGAACAAAAACGGAGTTGAATTGAGCTTAAAAACAAAAAAAACGTGAACGGGAATGAATCTCGTTTTTAAAAAAATGAAATTTTGCAATTTAAACCCTACGGAAGCAAAACTACTTTTCGTAGAAACTATATGATAAAAGAAAATTTTCTAAAAAATAATTATATTTTTTTGACTTTTTTATATTTTTTTATGAATTAAAAACTATTTTAATGAAATTAAATGATTAAAAATACTAAACTATTTATAAAAATTCTAAAAAAAATCATGAAAAGTAGCTTGAATGGTGAAGAATCTAAGAGAAATAAAATTTGAAACACAACTTATCAAATAAGCTGTGTAATATGCAAAAACAGCTTATTATAGTAAAAGAGCTAAAATGTATATAAAGGATTAATTTTGCAATCCTACACTGAAAAAGACCCAAGGGCGAGATGGTTTGTGTGTGGGAGTGTGAGGCTTTAAAAAGGTTGAGGGTGTTGAGGTCGGGGGTTCGAGCCTTGCTCACCCTCGACTTCCATCTTCCCTTTTTTTTATTTTTGAAAATTTTTCAAACAAAGTTGTAAAACTATTGAAAATAAGCAACTTTTGTGAAATCAACCTTTTTTAAATCTTAAGAAATAAGCTAGAAATTAAGCTGAAAAATGACAGTTTAGACTTAAAAGGATTTATAAGTTTTTAAACTAAACTAAATAAGCTATAAAACTTGAATAAGCTAAAACTAGACATAAATAAGCGACGAACACCTTTTAACTAACTTAATAAGCAAGTCTTAACAAGAAATAAGCTAAAATAAAAAGAAATAAGCTAGAAATCACTTAACTCTTTTTGGCTTTTATTTTAACAAACTAAAGAAAACAAATAAGCTAAAATAAGCTAAGATCTAAGCAAATTAAGCTAAACTAAACTAAACTAATCTAATAAGCAAATATGAATACGAATTAAGCTAAGATAATAAGCAAAAAGCTAAAAGAAAGAAATAAGCACTTTAGTGCAAACTGTTAACCAAACAGCCCTTAAGGCACCTTTGAGCTTATTTCTCAATAAGCTAAAGGATCCTTATGGACTTTTGGCTTATTACACTAAGAAGTAAACCTAGAAAACTACTTAAAACAACTTTTAAAAAGCATTTTGAAAATCAAATAAGCAAAGAAAAAGTTATAAGAAAAAGTTGTTTACTATTTTTTTTGGTTTTCTAAGATTTTATGAAAAGACAAATGATGAATTGCAGCCCTAAATTAAGCTATCTAAATAAACTAATTATCACTAAATAAGCTAAAACAGATCTAGAGTTACTATCATTTAAACTACTAAACTAACACAAAATGATCAAAAAGGGCAGCTAAAAAGTATTAAGCACAAATAGCTTATGAATCTGAGCTTATGACCTCAGATTCATAAAGCTTACACAAAAACATATTAAAACTTGACTCAGCCAAATTAAACTTATAAATTCTATTCTTATAAGCGTAACTAAGTGATTTAAAGTGAGCTTAAAGGACTTAATGACCTTAAGCAGTACTAACTTGAGTTAGTATTGCTTGACCCAAACACTCATTTAAGTTGCCCAAAACCATTTTAAGCTTATAATTTTGAGATGGGTAAAAGCCATACAATACCAACGTACTTTCTGAAATTTACCACAATGAACTATTTACTTTTTTATTACCGATATTACCAATGTACTTTCAAATTATTTTTCAACTTGAACAAAACGTTTGTACCGTTAGTTATTATATGACAACGTTAGTCAATTTAGCTAACGATCGTTTGAGGAAGTTTCAAAAATCGTCCCTGTGGTTTTAATATATTTTTCTTTTTTTCGAAAAAAAAAATTTCGAAATTTTTATAAAAAATTTCGAAATTTTTATAAAAAATTTTGAAATTTTTTTTTTTTCGAAAATTTTTTGAAAAAATTTCGAAAATTTTTGCAAATTTTTTCGAAAATATATATTTTTTTTGAAAAAAAATTTTCAAAATTTTTTTCTAAACTTCTTTTTTTCGTAAATTTTTTATGTGTATAAATTTTTTTTCGAATTTTTATTATAAAAATTTTCTCGATATTTTTTATAAAAATGTGTAAAAATTTTCGAAATTTTTTTTCGAAAATTTTTACACATTTTTATAAAAAAAAAAAAATTTCGAAATTTTTTTTTTCAAAATTTTCAAAAAAAAAAAAATTTCAAAAATTTTTCAAAAAAAATGTTCTAAAAAAATATATATTTTCGAAAAAATTTGCAAAAATTTTCGAAATTTTTTCAAAAAATTTTCGAAAAAAAAAAAATTTTCAAAATTTTTATAAAAATTTCGAAATTTTTTTTTCGAAAAAAAGAAAAATATATTAAAACCACATGGACGATTTTTGAAACTTCCTCAAACGATCGTTAGCTAAATTGACTAACATTATTCACATATAATTTGACGGTACAAATCGTTTTGTTTTCAGTTGGGAAAATTAATTGAAAGTACATTGGTCATATCGGTAATAAAAAAGTAAATGGTTCATTGTGGTAAATTTCAGAAAGTACGTTGGTATTGTATGGCTTTTACCCTTTTGAGATTTAAAGAGTAAAATTCAAATACCAGATAATAATAAGCTTATAACAAACCTGATGAACATATTTCAACAATCAAATAAGCAAAAACAATAAGCTAACAACTAATGCTAATATTTTTGGTTTTTATGACTTTTTTATATCAAAAACATAAAAACTAAGATCTAAACAAACAACTGAACTAAATAAGCATTTAAACACAAATAATATGCAATTATAAGCTAATCTAAACTAAAATAAGCAAATAATAAGCAGTATGAAACAGATTAAAGCTAATAGTGTAAAATTAAGCTTAAATGTAAAGAAGAAACTTACAGGAGTCTTTGCTCTAAACAAGGCTAAGATAGAGCTCAAATGAGCTATCAGCAAGCTCCAGCTTATCAAGTGATAAGCTGGTATTGTCCTGGAAACCCATCCATGTTTGGTTTCCCTTCCATTTCATAAGCTGTGGTAATATTTGGGAGTGGATTTGAATGTTATTAAGTCTATGAGCAAAACTAAGTGAACACTAGCTTGAGTAGTTAAAATGACAGCTTATTGAGATTTAACAGGTTATAAAGAGAGCTTATTAGATCATAATGAAAACACATCTTAATAATTGAACATTGAGAAAACTAACTTTTATTAATTCAAACAGTTGAGTACAAACTTAATAAAGAAAAATTACATTGATTTTAAAGACCATAAGCCAAATATAACTTTTAAGCTGAAATTACAATAATAAGCTAATATTACTCTAAGTTACTCTAAAAACTATCTCCCCCTCCCCCCACTGTGTGTGAGGAAGCTTGCTATTTATATCTAAGAGAGAAGCTTCTAGGTCTCTCAACATGCTCCTCCAAGCTTTGATCTCGTCCCTCCCTTTAATGCCAATCATTGGATCCTTTGTTTAAGCTGTTGGATCAAATAAGTGAGCACACGGATTGCCAGCGTGGCAATCCGTGTGTCAGAGTACTTGTGCTTTCTTTACCAAAGGTTTTAGTGCAAATTTCTCTTCCCTTGTGTGTTTGTATGAAGCCAACGTGTCATTCCTTTTGTCAATTCTAGCCAATGAGAGCACAAGATGACGTTTTGCTCTGCCAAGTCATAGCTTAGTACTCGAATTATGAAGCCACGTAATCAATTTCAATTTACCCTTTGTTTTTGCGCAGGGTAAATCGGAAGAGATGATAAATAGTAACAAACAGATTCCCGCGCCTTTTTCTTTTTATAACTGAGTTTGACCCAGGAGTTTGTTTGTTGACTTGGGCCCGAGTATAAAGAATTGGGCCACAGGTTGGTATTTTGGGCTTGGTTATAAGGGTTTATAGTTGATAGAGATAACGACCGTTATCTCTTTAATAAAAGGAGATAACGGTGTTAGTTTTTAGGGACTTATGGAAAAATTGTTTTAACAATAAGGGCATTTTAGGTATTTTTGAGCATTTTGTTATTTATGAGTTGACCGATGGTTGACCAAGGGTTGACTTTTGATGACCTTTTGCTAGATACTTCAGGCTCTTTTGCAGTCTATCCGTTCTCGTGCCCGTGTTTGTCCGGTTTTGACCATTTCCTTGTGATATTTGCATTATCCGTACCTACACATACACAAACAACAAAATACACAAATACAAGCATATTTTGCACATTTTGATCATGTAAAGGACATTTTGGAATAATAATAAATGATATGTGATTTTCTCACATATCAAAATTCCCCAAACTAAGGTGATTGACATGTCACTTACGTAATATTATATGCTCTAAAACCAAATACCTTAAAAACTTCCCCAAACTAAATCTTTGAAAAGTAGCAAAGACTTTTGTGGGGAGATTTAAGAAATCACAAGCTTTAAAACACCCCAGTTTTCCATTTTTCAAACTTTGTTCATTATTTATTTGATTTTTTTTTATTTTAATTACCTAAGAATATTTCGACTTTTGTTATTTCCATAAACTGTTAGGGATCATAGAACAAGTGCATTTGATCGAGAATGCCCAAAAAGGATAAATTATTCGTCCTCGAATTTTCACTTGCTCCAAACCAAGCTTAAAACGAAATCACCGATAAATATCAGATAAGATGTCAATACTACTCATATTTGCACTTTGTGAACTTTTCACTCCCGACAATTATTATATCTTAGGTGAATGTGCTATTTTGAATTTCAACCGTGGAATCAACGTTTTTGCAATAATGACTATGATTCACGTTCACCCGAGAATAATGGTTTGAAGGCGAGAGATCATCCCCATGTAGCGACTTCTTCTCGACACAATCCCAACCTTGCGGCTAAGTGACCCGCTTTTGACACCCTACAGAGACTAGTATCGGGACTCACAGGGGACCTTAGGTTTCAAAAAAATCTAAGGTGTTCCGTATATACATAGCTTTAAAATCAGAATAGGTCAAAGTTCAAAAGAGCATATTTGATTTAACAAAAGAAATCTATTTTATTTATTCATACTTTAATATTAAAAAATTAATGCAAATTGTAACCCTCGACTTTTGATGGCTGCACCTTCGGTTTGTGAGCGCAAAGATGCAAGCAAACTTTTATCAGTCTCGGATTTTTATTCTTACTATGGGCTTTCTTTAGAAAACTACCACATCGGTTGTGAGCAGGCAAGAGGTAGTAAACTTTTATCAGCCCACAACTTATATTATTATTATTATTATATATATATTTATATATATATTAATATATTTAAACTAACTTCTTTTTAAAAAATCTAAGATATATGAACTTGTAAGCCTAAGAAGAAAGTAAGTTCTCCCACATAACTCATTTGAAACTTATCCTTCATAAGCTTCTCAAATCCAGTACACAACTCCTTGTTTGTAGAGCCAAAGATAATGTCATCAACATAGACATGTACAAGCAAAATATCTCCATTTTTCTTCTTGATAAACAATGTCTGATCTATCTTCCCTCTTTGAAACCTATTGCTTAACAGATAGTTAGCCAAGGTTTCATACCATGCTCTTAGAGCTTGATGGAGCCCATAAAGTGCCTTGATCACCTTGTAAACTTTGTCTGGATGGTCAAGATCTTTAAACCCTAGTGGTTGAGTAACATAAACCTCTTCCTCAATGGTTCCATTTAAGAATGCACTCTTAACATCCATTTAATATACCAGAAAACCCACAAAAGAAGCATAGGCTAAAAACAATCTTATTGCCTTAATTATTGCCACAGTAGCAAAAACTTCTTCATAGTTTATACCCTCTTCTTGTCTATGACCCTGTGCAACCAACCTTGCTTTATTTCTAATCATAATGCCTCTTTCATCTTTCTTGTTTCTGAAGACCCATTTTGTTCTAATGGCCCTCTTCCCTTTAGGTAAATCCACAAGTATCCAAACTTGTTGGAGCTTGAATTGCAGAAGTTCTTCCTGCATTGCTTCCACCTAAGATGAATCCGATAGAGCTTTAACAATGCTTGTGGGTTCAATGTGTTATAAGAAACAAGTATATAAACAACTATTCAAGGTGTCATGTATTTTCTCTCCATATACAGCACTGAGAAACCCTTGTTCAGGAATAGATTTTGTCATTCTTCTTGTCTGAACAAAGGACTTCACATCACCAATCACATTTTCAATTGGGTGTTCTTTATGAATTCTTGTATGTGGAGTGGTAGGAACTATATAGGAATTAGGGATGTTCCCCAAATCAACTTCTTCTTCATCTTCATCACTGAGGAACTCAAATTGAGTGGCTTCAAGTGTAGCACTTGCTCCCAATTTAAACATGTCTTTAGGGCTATGTGGATCATATGAACTAGCAGTATTAACTGATGGACCAATAGTATTAAGTTCAAAAGAACTAGTATTAACTTCAGGACTGGCAGTATTAACATGTTCTCCAGCAGCATTATCTTCCTTAGGACTGCTATCATCTTCAGACTTATCTTTGTCATTACTCTAATTATGTAGATCATCTTTAAGCTACTTTTTATCATCAAAAGCATATTTTGGTTCATTATTACCAAGATCCTTAGAAGTTGAATCAAAGTATGAAGCATCTTTCCAAATTAGCATCACAATGTAATATTTATTGATTTCTTCTTTCTCAGTAGATGTTCTTACATAAAGATCTCCTTGTGTACCTGTAGATTCATTAGAAATTGTACATACATCAACTAGTACATAATTCATAGATTGGGTTAGAGAATTAATATCAAACAGCCACTTTGGACCATTCCCTTCTATCATAGGCTTATTTTATAAAAACCTAATATGCAAGTTTTCTTCTACCTTCCTGGTTCTAGTGTTGTATACCCCAAAAGCTTTACTACTCAAGGAATATCCAACAAAGAAACCTTCATCAATTTTGCCATTAAACTTGCCTAAATTGTCTAAAGTATTAAGAATGATAACATGACATCCAAATGGTCTTATAAAGCTTAGAGCAGGTTTAAAGCCTATAAAAAATCCATAAGGTGTCTTGTTATGAGGCTTGACTACTAAGACCCTATTCTGTACATAATAAGCAGTATTGTAACACCCCTATTTTTACAATATAGCAGCGGAAGCTAATCTGGGGTATTACTTCATGGAAACAACAATCATAATCATAGAAAACGACCCAAAAGAGACGTTTGTTCAAAAGATACGTTATCATTCATTTCAAATCAGAGTTTTACAAAGGCAGGTCCTAAAATCTAGTTACATACATTGTGAATGATAACAAGTTTTAGCCATCTTCATGCCCATGCCACTCCATGCCGTAAGTTGCTCAATTACCTGAGATAAACATGCTAAAAAGTCAACACAAAGGTTGAGTGAAATTCATAGGTTTGATAAACAGTTTGAATACAAGTCATAGTGTAATAATTGTACAAACACAATTATTATGAAAATGGTATTGTTATGATCTTGGGTCACGTTATTATATACCCGTTATTTGTAATAATTGCAACGAATACAATTATCATAGTGACAGTGTATTACTGCGTTATTGTCTTGTTTGGTCTGATTGGTCTTGTTCCTTGTCTGGTTCTAGCTCAGGCAACACAAATGATCTAGTGTAATATATACCCCAAGTGAGTGATGTATATATTTTATATATATATATATATATATATATATATATAGAGAGAGAGAGAGAGAGAGAGAGATAATGGCCCTCGGTGTAGGTAATTTCCATATACCTATGAAATTCAAATATAGTGTGTTTGGTTACCTATCCGGCTAACACAAACAGGATTTGTCAATCCCGATAGATCTATCCACAATATTTGCGTTCACTCCGAAGAGTAATTAATGGTCCATGATAATGAGGGATTTGCATAAGTAAACTTAGACATTAATTGTAATGGTATATCAGATTAGCATATAGTCTAGAAAAACACTTGTATTCGTAATTTACAGCATGTATCCCCCTCACGGGTTTATGAAACATTAAAGAGATTAAAAAGTGAGGCTATGAACTCACTAAGTCTTTGAAAAGTAATCACATTGTTATGAGTATATAAAAGAGTTTGTAACAAGCATGTATCCCCCTCGCGGGTTTATAAAACATGTAAATAAGTAAAGGCGAGGTTATGAACTTCACCTGATATGTAGATGTAATAAATCTTCCAAAATGAAAGCTGACAACCTTATCACAATCTTAACGGGGAAAGGTTGATATAGAAAAATGATAAAAAAACAGCCACATCACGCAACCTGAGTAAATATGTCAAGTCTTAAGAAGATTGAACTCTAGAACTTTAGTTTTAAGAGTTATGAGTTTGATTGAAGAGTTTGGAATTATTGTATCACCGTTCGGGCCATCATAATTCAAAAGTCATTCAATAAACGTTTGAGGAGCTCGGGCACTTTAAATCGTAAACCCAACAACTCAGTCAGAACGTAATACCAAGATGAAACCTCTTAATATGAAGCTCCCTAGTATTTTGATACGATATAATCGGTTTTAAGTGTTTTGATTCATATCTGGAAATGTTAAGCACGTCAAGCGTTAATTAAAGTTATGTCTTGTAAGGTTTTAAACATGTTTTTATACTTTTTCAAAATGTTACATTTTAGACCCTTAAGAATGAAAAGTGGCAAAATATACCCTTGGAGTTTGCACTTTTACGAGTTTGGTCCTTTAAGTTTAAAAGATATACCAAATAAACGTTGCACTTTGAAAAGTGACATAATAGACCCCTATAGTTATAACTTTGATAAAATGACATTTTTAGTCCTTCTAGTTATTAATTTCAGAAATTTAAGGAATATACACTCCCTTTGCTGGGTATAATATTTACAAACATGTCCAAATTGCCATGCAAGCTTATTTTAACATTTCAATAGACATTTATAAGTTATAATAAACTAAAATATGAAGATTTAACGCAACGCAAGTTTAAAATAACGATTCGTTAAGCTAGGAAGCAAAACGGGTCAAATTAGGGTTTCAAAACGTAAACGCGCGGGTTTTAAGTTCAAACTCCTTCATTAATCAATAATGTGGTTATTTTAACATTAGTTAAGCATGATAAGATAGATTATAACACTATTTAACCATTATAACATTTAGTTTTAAGAAAAACATAAAATTAGGGTTTCGGGTGTACGGTTTTGGATCAAAATAGAAAATGAGCATGAATTGAGTTATGAAACTTTAACAAGAGTATATTTAGGATCATATGAACATTATAAGAGTGTATAAGCAGAATCAGAACATCTAGAACTTGGGTTTAAGCTTAAAGCTTGAAAACGGGTCGAAATCGGGACTTTTAGCTTCGTACGCCTAGAATAACGACTCTCAGGCTTTGTTTCTTGGTTTCTTTTGCTTCACTTCTGTTCTTGGGACTTATTAAGATCTCTTAGAATTCATATTGAGCAAAGGATTTCTGCTATGATGGGTTATAGAGGAGGAAGTGGGGGATGAGTTGAAATGAAGGGTTTGAGCTCTATTTATAGTCGAATTCAACTTAGAGGCAAGAAAACTTAATGTCCAAGTCTTGTACATGTGTAGCAGCTAGGAGATGAAGTGTAGAAGCTATGGTGTGATGTAGCAAAGCTAGGAACTAGCATGGAGGTGTTGGAAGGTTTTTAGCGGTGTTTGGGTGTCATGGCTAGAAAAGGGACAACAAGGAGGTCATGTGGCTAATTTTATGACCAAGGAATGAAGTGAGGTGCTTGTAAGCATCTTAGGGGTGTAAGGGTGAGGTCATGGAGGTGCCTATTTGCAAAAAGATTAGTTAAAATGGGTCAAAATGAAAGAAACTAGGTTTCGGGTTCATTAGGGCTTATTTAGGGTTTTCAAGCTTGTAATTCGTGTACATTTGATCAATAATGATGGATTAATGTTTGTAAGGATTGTATTAAGGATTAATAACAAGAATTGATAGGTGGTTCGGGTTTAAAATGGGCAAAAACGAGTAAACGGGTCCAAAGTTCCAATTAGGGCACAATTAGGGTTTCTTGGATTCAATTTGCATATAGTTGAAGTAAAATGATGAAATGATGATTGTATATGATTGATAATGTTGTAAATTAAGTTATTACAACTTATTTGAGTATTGGTTTAGGTTTACAATGGATAAAAACGAAGAAACGGGTCATGGTTTAGTATTTTGCTCGGGTTAGGGTTTCTGACTTTTGAATTAGGGTTTTGAGTGTAAAAATGTGTATGAAAGCTTATGAATAGAATAATTAGGGTTTACACATTGTATATTGAGTGTAGTAGCTTGCACAAGAGTGGTGGTGAAGAAACTAGAATGAAAACGGAGGTAAAATGGCTATTTTGGAGATCATGCTTAATGACTTGTATATTGAGCTTTGAAATCTTGTACTTTGACTTGGAGGGAGTTTATATTTCAAATGAGATGTTATATTATTTGTACATATGTTTTAGTAGCTTGTATATTCACTTTAGATATTAACCCTTCATGAAATTAGGGTTTAGAGGCATACGATAACGGTTTAAAGCCCGTTTTGATATAACGTTGCGAATGGTACATTATAGGAATAATATATCTTCATGGAATTAGGGTTTAGAGGTATACGATAACGGTTTAAAGCCCGTTTTGATATAATGTTGCAATATGGTAATTATATGAGTAATGTACTTTGAAAATTGATATTATTGAGATTGACTTGACATGTTATGTTGTTTGCTTGACATATATGAAGATTTAATTGTCATAGATAGTTTGCGTGAGCTCGTCTACTTTAGTTATGCAAGTTCATATTGATTATTGAGATATTGGAAATGCTTGGTAGGTGTAATAAAGCGGAAAATTTCCCCGTATAATTGTGATTATAGTAAAATAGGTTGATTTTTGTATTTGATGAAAATTCTGGGTTGTTATAGTCTCCACCCCTTACAGAAATCTAGTCTCGAGATTTAGTCGGATGCCGAAGAGTTATCCAGGAATGATTATGAATTTGTAAGAAAGTTGCTAATCATATGGGATATAGATTTGGAATATGAACAGGATTATTGAACGGTAATATGATTTGTGATTAAGTGATGAAAAGGAATTTTATTTGTATTGTACAAAACGGATTGAAAGGAACTTGTGTGTATGTTTGTATATTCCTAGGACCTTACTTATTTTATGTATTTATCTCTTACATTAAGGAGCCGTCCAAACTCCTTGTAACTGAGGATTTTATAAATTTCTTAGTCAGAGAATTTAATTTCCTATTCAAATGAAGAAGAAAGCGCCTATTAATTTCAATAAGATGATCATTATATCGTCTTATAAATAACATGATATCGGAAATGGTCAATGTGTTGGAGATGATATGATTTTTCAAAATCATATTATGATAATGTGTTAATAACAAGTTAGTAGTTGCAATGATGCCATTTTAGTCGTATTTCTAATGATAATATGTGTTTTCAAGGTATGAGGGGAGTTTCAGAGTTAATCATAAAAGAATTGACAAATGATTCGTAGAGTTTTAATATTACCAATTAACAAGATGAAATGAAATAATCCCTTGATTACGTCATAGATAAATTTGTATGACCATCTCATTCTTTATCACCGAAACTCTAAGAGTGTTGTTGTTGACTACTTATGCTAGTGTATTGGGGTAGGATTCATAGATAATTTAAATAAAATGGACATAGGTTTTGTAGCTTGGTGTTTGGGGTTTATGAAGTGGGTTTCAGATGATCCTTCATATGTAACTGGTGGCGAACCTGAGTATCCTCAAGAGTTGTTTTCAGCGGTTGATCTTTTGTCTCTACAGTTTCTAGTCAGATGACCTACTTCGTTGCAAGTCCGACACTTGACAGTGCAAACTCCTGTGTGATGCAGGGTGCATCTTGTACACAAAGGAAGGTATCTGTAACATTCCGTATTTGAGGTCACTATTTATCTAATACTTTATCTCTATTTTCATTTTTAAGCAAAGTTATTAATTTTACGTTTACCCGATTTAGTAAGATTTTCTCATTTTTAGCTTTGCCGGAGCCGTGTTTAGAAATCTATTCCGTCTTCGTGTCTTAAGTGATTTAATAATCTTATAATATTCCCCGACGATTATAATTTTGATCCTTTACATTTTCCGTTGTGTTTCGCGTTTACGAAATTTTTTGCTAAAACTCGCGTTTTTACCTTTAAAACATTACCTTTCTTAATTAACTTTACACTACACCTTAAATAAAACTTATAAAAAATATATATATATATATATATATATATTTTACCCCCCCCCCCCAAGGCCAATGGCCGGTTACCCAAGTCCACACACAAACCATTTACAACTTTTTATAAACCTAATCATCATCTCTTTTTCCTATATCATCATGTCTTTTCATTTTCACCGTGTTCTAGTTTCTCTCTTTTCTTTGGTTCCCCATTGCTTGTCGAATTTACCTACACCAACACCAAACACAACACACACCATCATACAAAATTTTACATCTCATTTTTATGCTCTTATAATCATCCTTAAGCCCCTTGAAAAGTTTGGTAGTCTTTCATGAAGATTTGAAGGTGTTTAGGGCTTGTTTTCTTAGGTTTTCTTGAGGGTTTTGATTAGAAGAGTGTTATTATCATTAGAAGATTAGGATGGCTAGCTAATCTTGTGTTTCATTGGGTCGAATTCAGCCAACACAAGAAAGGAGGGTTCTTGTTTGATTCACTAGTCTAAATCTTCATTTTTGTAAGCCCTAATCTCCTTTTTAATTGTTTTACCTTTTTATTTCTTGTTGTCTTTAATTTTAATTCATGAAAAATTGAGGTTTGGTTCTGGGAAAATTAATGGTTTATATCATTTTTTAATGTGTCTAATAATTAGTTATGGCATTGTGTTAGGTCTAACGATACTTTAAAATTAGTTTGCTGTCTTAACAAACGTCCTTGAGGTGGAATAAAATTGATGTTTGGATTGATTTTGGGAAAAGGGTTATGGGGAGGTTTTCCACTTCGTTGCAAAACACGGTTGTTTACGTATTTTTTTTGGTAATAAGTACCTGGGAACGAAATTTGATAATGATGTAGTATGTGTATAAGGTAATGGTGGTTAATTGGAATAGTGCCGTATCTCCTCCGGCATGTGCGCAAGATACGGGGCCGATTTACCAAAACTAGTCACTTTTTTACCAATTAAGTTGAGAACCAGGGTATAACACCTCATTTTTTGCATTAACTTTTTAAAATATAAAGTTGGTACCTGGGGAGGACACTTAGAGCTATCATCTCCAAGTGGTCTCAAGTTTATAGCATATATAGATTTTGATTTATGGTCATTTTCGTGGAGTGGAAATATTTAGAAAATAAACTGTTTTGACATAGAAGGGTAAAATGGTAATTTCACTTAGGATCTTTGTTCCCCGGGACAGCGAGGCCTGGATTTTTGAAAAGTAGACTCAAAATGATTTCTGGAGGCGAAAACCTCATGCTCATATGAATTACGGATTTTGATTTATGATCCGACAAAGTTGGAAGATTTCAGAATTTTATAAATAAAAAGTTACTAGACGTAAAACCAAAACGGGTAAATTTATGTGAGTTGCGGTAAAGAGAAAAGAGAAACATTTTTTGGTGTGAACTGGACATTTTATACAGATAGGATCAATTAATTGAAAGTAAAATTTAGTCACTTAAATATGGGAAAATGCAATTGCCTTGCTAGTTCGGATATAAGTAAAACTTTTATAAATGTCATGTTTGTTCATTTTCTTTCGCGTGAGTATTAGTTTAATTTTTCTAAGTGGCCTTTTAATTTTAGGTTCACTCCAGGAGTAATTGTATTCTTCAACCTATTAATTGTTGATATTACGTTTTCCGCTAAGGTGTGTTTCATAGCCTCGTGCTTTTCAAAGTATTTTTCTTAAACCCCCGCGAGGGAGATGCATGCTAGTTTTTATAAAACGAACACAAGTAGTTTTCTTCTTGTATGCTTGGACCCGTATGTGAATATATTGTTGCTTGAGTACCTTTCGTCATAAGACCCCAATCGTGAGCCGTCAACTACCTATGATGGGTAGCCGCTCATACAATTAATAGCGTATGGGCTTACAACCGTGTGCAGTTTTGTTTTTGGGAGTTTGAACTCGGGGAAAAGTGAGGCAATTCCAATGTAGGTCATATTGTATGGAGATGTAAGTAGGTATCTGACGAAAGATACCTAGCTGGGGGGGCATCATTCATTGTATTATTAATTGAGTATGGATTTCGTCATTGGGATCTGGTTGTCGCGAGCTCAATTCAAATGTTGTATATTTGCTTGTCTGATCAACAAGTCTATATGTATGCATTTGATAATTATTATGCCTTGTGTTAATCTCTTTTTTCAATTATTAAAACTATGATTCACTCAACCTAGTGTTGACTTTGTAGCCTGTTTCATCTCAAGGTAAATTGATGTACGAAGCTTGGTGGCTCTGATGAGTAGGATGCCGCTAAACTTTTGTCCACCTATTTAAAAAAACCATGTACTCATTTCAAAAACTGGCTTTTAGTTGGTTTCTACAACATCTTATTATTTTTGTATCGTTATCGATTTCTTGGGACTACGCTTTTGAACTCTGATAATAATGGAATGGAATGGTTGTTTGTTTTAAAACGTCTCATTGAGTCGTTCTTTATATCTTATGACTATTGTACTATTATTTAACACCCAAATTGTTGGTTCCGCTGCGTGTAAATTTGGGGGTGTTAAAGATTGGTATCAAGAGCCATAGGTTATAGAGAACTAGGTTGTTTCCAAAACCTTAACTATAACTTTATTTTTAAAATTTTAGCGCGCAATTTCCTCATGATGCCGGCCAAGTCGTTCTTGCAATTACGTTTCTAGCATTATATATTGCGGGTGTTTTTATCACTAAGTATTTATTAATAAATACTATGATATATATGTTGAGATATATATTTATTATTAAACTTTACATATTAAAGTTTTTACCATACTTTGAAAATCTCATATCTAATGTATTGCATACATTCATATATATTTTGCATACATTCATATTTGCATACATTCGTACGTTGTATAAATTTTATAGTGACCTTATACGTATATCCCTGTTTTCGGCAGTTTTTCCATGGCGAACCTACCTCCAAATGACGACGCGAATGCTCTCGTGCCCGACTTCAACGATGAGTTTATGCCAAATCCAGGCCATGCACACTTTGCAAACAACAACAATAATAATGGATGGATAGAGTGGGATGTACCACTAGGAGGGATGGATGAGCCGATGGTAGACCCAGAGTTTGACGAGGAGGATGATGAGGACGAGGTTGGTGATGTTGTGGATGCGCCTAACCCGAGCACCTACGAGGTTGGAGGTCCATCTACGGCTATCGTAGCTCAGCCTCAGGTGATTGATGACTTATTATAAGAGAGATGAATAAACCTGGGGGGGAGAGAGGCAAAGGTGCTGTTGAGAAGGACGATGATGGAGGTGAGTGATATTGAGGAGACTAATAGACTTGCCTATTGGAGAGACTCACCTAGAGGTGAATGCTTTAGTGGAGCAGTGATGAACTTGCCAGACAGTTTACATGACATCCAGGTCGAGGAACCAGC
Source organism: Tanacetum coccineum (assembly GCA_026074375.1). Lineage (NCBI taxonomy): Eukaryota > Viridiplantae > Streptophyta > Magnoliopsida > Asterales > Asteraceae > Tanacetum > Tanacetum coccineum. The sequence continues at coordinate 19,627 of BQNB010082765.1, forward strand.
AGGTTGAGACTACAGTGGTCTGAGTATGCATAATCGTGAGGGTACTTGATGCAGCCCTACATGTACAATGATGGAAGGTAAGGAGCCGCCTCATGTGTTGGAGAAGAGACTTCAGGACCGCCTCGGAGGGCCAACCCATTAGTAGTCATTTTTCTTCCTTTCGTACTTGTCGATCTAGGATATAGGTTCTTTTGTATAGTACACTTTAATCTGCTAGTGCAGTAGTGACCTTGTAGCTGCCAGGTGTATTTTTGTTCTGTATGTAAAAACTCCGCAGTTCTATTCGGATTTATGTAGGGACTGACTTTCTAGTATGCTTTAGTATTATTAGTTGTTCTTCTTATTGGGTCATGTAGTCACTAACTGGACTGTCGGTTAGTTGAATTTGTACTGTGCTTGTAATGTACCTAAGTCTGATTAGGTCACGTTTTTGTATAACACTAACATTGTAATAATTTTGGGTGCTATTGTTAATGAAGATAACTACTCTTGTTCTTTATTTATTGTGTTGTGATTGCTTTTATGATATCCATTAGTTCGCTTCTATGTTTATTGTCATCATGTTAATTTTATTATTCCTTTATAGTTTAACATTACCATTGGTATGAGTACTTCACTTTTCTTTTCCTGTGTCGTGATTGAATCATGGCTCTAAAACAAATGTCGCAAGCTGCTGAATTGCCAAGTAGTTGCCGACGAAGTGGCGAAGATGAAAGCTCTTGCGCTGATCGTGCTCCAGGGACGAGTGGAGCGCAAAGTGTGGCAGTGGTGCAGGCAATGCAGGAGGTCTGAAAGGGAACAAACAGCCTGGGATTGATACTTTCTCAAGTTTCATGAAAGTCGTGGTATACTCAAATTCCATGGTAAGGAAGAGGCTATTGAACTGGCTATTGAACTTTTGCGTTGGTTTGCGAAGATGGAAAAGTACTTTTAGGATCAGCGAATGCGTGAATGATGAAATGCGTGGCAAAGTCAAGTTTGACTGCTGATACCCTTCAAGGTAGGGTTAGTAGAGCTTTAACCTGGTGAACACTTAAGTCGCCACCCTCAGTTTAGCAGAAGGCAAACGGAATAAGTCATAGGATGATATGAATGAAGATGGATTGTGGAAGAATTCTGTCCTGGATAGCCAAGAAATATCAAGGATGAAGATGATTAGTGAGAAATTTATGGTTAAGGGACCATGACATAGCTGCTTACACCAACCGATTTAAGGAATTGGTTTTACTATGTCCCGAGGTTGTTCCATCTATCAAAAAGAAGATCAGTCAATATATCAAGGGGTTGCCATCATACATTCAGGGTGAGACCTATTCTTCTTAAGCAATCATACCCTAAATGAAGGTCACTAAGGTGGCGCATTGTATTTTGGAGCAGACTAGTTCAAGGATGGAAAGGTAAAGAATGCTGGAGGCAAAACAAGAGAAAAATGGGGAAGGTGGAATATCAAGGAAAATAATTAAGGCAATATGCGCCTGGTATAACAAACGGGGTGGACAACGTGACAACCACCATCACAATCAAAACAATAACCGAAGGAATGGAGGTGCTAGGGCCATGACTCAAGCTCAAGGTGAAAATGTAAACCAAGGGGGGCACGCCCCAAAGTGCAATAGGTGTAACGTGTCCCATTTTGGAAATTGCCGATGAATGAAATGCAATAAATGTGGAAAAAAAGGGGACTTATTGCCTTGGGATTGTATTGTCGGGTGTAAAGGAGTTAAAGGAGTGCCATGGTGTAATACTGAGCCCGATTAATTAAGGTTTGTTACAGTGTGGGGACCCGAATCACCTGGCCAACAGTGAAGGATTGTGTCCCGAGAAGAGAAGCAGGTATGGGAGGATTGCAAAGTGGCCATTGTTTATGCCTAAAAGATGTTGTTCACAGACGCGTGGCTCCTTTATGTGGTGACTGGTACGTTTCTGCTCAATAATCGTTATTTTAGCATATTGTTTGATTCAGGGTCGGACAAGAGTTTCATAAATGCTAGTTTATTTCATTTATTTGGGCAAAACGTACCGGAAAGGGATTAAGTGCTTGTTTTGAGGTAGGTCGAGTTAGCCGATTGGTTTGGTTCGCCTGTACATATACCGTATTAATGGGGGTGCACATTCTTTTAATCTTTGTCAACCTATCTATTTTAAATCGTTCTAATGCCTTTAGAACTTGAGGATTTGATGTTATAATTGGCCATGGGATTGGTTGAGCTGAGAATGATGGCCGGCATCATATTGTGGTAAAAAGGAGGTGCACATTCCATTTAAGATCGAATCGGTTAGTGGTTTAGGGGTTGTATTTGATAGATATTCTTTCGATTTAAAAGTGATTACCTGTATTAAGGCAAGAAAAGAAAATACATCGAAAGAGGATGTCATCTATTCTTAGCTCACGTTATCGAGAAGGAGAAATCAGTGGAAGGAAAGTCTCGCAAGATGTACCGGTTAATTCGTGAGTGGATTTCCTGAGAGTAGATTACCTGATGGAATTGCCGGGACTCCCCCGTTCTCGATCAAGTTGAATCTCAAAAATTGATCTTGGGCCGGGTGCGTTGCTGCTCATGTCGCCCGTTGCACATTTTCGTTTGGCTCTCGTCAAAAAACTGATGGAATTGTCTGAGCATTTGAAGAATTGTTGGGTAAAAGGAATTTATTAGCCCGAGCTCATCAATGGGGTGTGAGCAGCTCCAGTATTGTTCGTAATAAAGAAAAAGGGATGGGTCATTTATATGTGTTCGATTATCGCGAACTAAATATATAAAAGATTGACAGGTTCAAAAAACGTTATCCTCTCCGAGAATTGACGATTTATTACCATCAACTTAAGGTTCCAAGCGTATTTTCGAAAATTGATCTACCAGGTTCGGGGTATCATCAAACTGGCGCGTTAGAGAAGAGGATATTCCATCACGCTTTTCGAACAAGGTATGGTTCTTTTTGAATTACACAACGAGATGCATGCTGTCTTGTCTAAACCAATGCCACCGCAGTGTTCATGGATTTGATGAAACCGTGTCTGTAAGCCGTATCTGATAAATTTGTGATCGTATTCATACGATGTCTTTTCATCTACTCAAGACAAGGTGAGAACATAGTGGAAGAACATTGTGGAGCATCTAAAAGATCATTTTTGACATACTCCTTTTTGGACCTGTCAGGGAAAGAAAATATTTACGCAAATTTTCAAAATGTGATTTATGGGTTGGGAGTCCGTTCAATTTCCTTGGACTTGTTGTATTAATAGGGAAGGCGTCCATGTTGATCCCGCAAAAATTGAGGCTGTCAAAAATTGGCCTGTTTCGAAGTCGCCAACTGAAGTAAGACAATTTATGGGATTAGCCAGCTATTATAGAAGATTCATCAAGGGATCCTCTCTCCCTCCCCCCCCCCCCACTTCCCCACCCGCTCCCCCGCCCTACCCATCCCCCCCCCGCCCCCACCTTACCATTACTCATAAAGAATAGAGATTCGGAGTGGGGTGCGGCTCCCCTATGAAGGATGAAGCCACTCACCCCGACCACACAGCCTTAAAGAAGATCTATATGTACTACTCCACACCGACCCTCTCTCCTAGCTCCCCTCCCCTCCGACCCCCCCCCCCCCCCCGACCCCCCCCTCCCCCCGGTCTCGCCATGATCCCCCCCCTATTCGTTTATTGCGATGCATCACTCAAGGGTTATGGTGCGGTACTAATGCAACGGGATAAGATGATTAATGTGATTGCACTTGCTTCCCGGCAATTCGTAAAATCATGCAAGAAAATACACTACTCATGATCTTGAATTGGGGGTACTGTGGTTTTTGCTCTTGAATCTGGGAGATATACCTCTATGGTACAAAGTGTGTTGTGTACACGGATCATAAGAGCTTAAAATTTACATTTTGGATCAAAAAGAGCTAAATATGTGGGCTACGGCGAAGGGATTGAGCTAGCTATTAGGTGATTCATGATTGCTGAACTTCGTTACCATCCCGGTAAAGCAATTGTGGTAGCTGATGCTTAGCAGGAAAAGGTTCGAGAGATGCCTTTGAGGGTTCGATATTTGATGATGTCTACCTACACCGATCTGTCCGAAAGGATACTCAAGGGCCCAATTAGAACAGCCGTGTGTGAAAACGAAAACTGGAGAAACAAGAAAAATGTCAAAGCGGAGGAAAAAGAAAATTCTGGGCATGTCTGCTGGAAGCCTATCTTCGAGATTCATCTGGACGGGGATTTGGTATTTGAAAATCGTTGTGTGGTTGCGTTGTTTGGCGGACTACTGAAAGACCTGATTATGCACGAGGATCATAAATGAAATATTCTATTCATCCGGGTTCTGATATAAAATGTACTCAAGACATGAAGAAATTATATTGGGTGGCCGAATATGAAAGCCGACTTTTGCTACATATGTTGTTAAATGATTAAGTGCGCCAAAAGTCCCAATGTCAAAGTCTGAGTTCAGCAGGACCGTCAGGACTTCTACAGTAACTGACTCTCATCCTGAATGGAACCGTGGGGGAAAAATATACTATGGTTTTGTTCGGGTTCTCACAAGAAAAAAAGAACATCTAGTCGCGCGCGCTCTGATTCTAATCTGGGTTAATCAGTATCGATCTTCGATTGACTATTAATCAGCCCCACTTTTTGCGTTGAAGAAAGATCTGATAGAATGGAAAAGGAAATAAACTCACCCAACTGTATACTGAAAGAAGTTGTATGTAGGCACGGTGTACCGTTGTCGATCATTTCAGACCGTGAATAGTCGTTTGCATCTGGGTTTTGGAGGTCACTTCAAGCTTTAGGGACAAACTTAGATATGAGTCTGACATACCACCCGGAAAACGGTTATATGGTCTAATGGTCGAAAGTGTGATTCGGAGAACGATCCAAATCTTAGAACGCTCTCTGTTTCCAAGCTCACTCGCGCTTAAGTGCCGGGTAAATTGATTTCGCGCTCGCGCTCTCGTTTGGTTGATCGTACAACTTGCCTCTGGTCGACAGTTCAGCACTTATAATAACAGTTATAGCCATGCCTAGCAATCAAGGCGGCAGGGCGGCACCGTTTGAAGCACTTTATGGGAGAAAGTGCAGATCGATGTTTGTTGGAATGAAGTTGCATGGTTGGGGACATGCCAACTAACTGGTGCCCGATGATTCTAATCCGGAGACCCACAGGAAAAGAAAAGAAAGATCATTCAAAAATTAAGAATCGGCTTGCTCCCGCAAGGAAGCCGACAAAAGAGTTAGTGATGTAAGAAGATAAGCCCTGTTGGAGTTCCTATAAGTTTGCTTACGTGCGGTTGATATGGTCTTATGCGCACGCTCAATGGTTTCGCCTTGCGCCCTAGGGCGTATTTCCTCGCTCGTTTTCGCGTATAAAGAGAGAGGGAATGGGGATTCCGATGAGGAAAGTTGATGCACACTCAGTTATGTTGGGATACCCCGTCAACATTCGTAGTATTGCTCTCTCTCGCATATGGTCCTGTGGGTTGTGTACGCAGCATTTAGAGTGTTACCTGACTCTCTCTCACGCGCGCGTCGGCACTTCTTACGCTCCGTTTCATTGTTTCTAATTCAGAAGTGCCCTCTAGGGGGGGACGAGAACTTGGTGATTTTGTATTCCACTTGAAGAACCCAACTGGGTATAATTGCTATACTTTCAATCGAAGTACTGTGGAAAATTATGGACCGTGAAGTAAAGCAGTTGAAGCAGAGCATAATTCCTCTCGCGCTTAAGGTTTCTGTTGGGAACTCACGTGACTGAGGTCTAGACGCTTTTACATGCGGCAAAGAGTAAGACTCGCGCGGCCTTGAACGCTCTCGCTCATCACACGCATTCTCGCTGAACGAGCAGGAACGAGGCGGTCACGTGGTGATATCGCCGAGCGCCGAGGACGTCGCCCTTTAAGGAGGGGAGGTTGTACACTTTGTATTTGAGATCACTTTTATCTAATTACTTTTCTCTATCTTTCATTTTTAAGCAAAAGATATTAAATTTTACGTTTACCCGATTTAGTAAGATTTCTCTACGTCTTTTGCTGTGCCGGAAGCCGTGTTTAGAATAGATCGATTACGTTATTCGTGACTAAGTGATTTAATAATCTTATACTTCGCCCGCCCCCCCCCCACACCCCCGCAAGATTTCTCTAATGTTTCTGAATTTTGATCCTTTATATGCTTCAGTTGTGTTTCGCGTTTACGAATAATTTTTTGCTTGAAAACTAGATGTTTTTTTCCTTTAAAAACATTTACCTTTCTTAATTAACTTTACATAACACCTTAAATAAAACTTATAAATAAAATAAAAAAATAATAATATATTTTACCCCCCCCCCCCAAGGCCAATGGCCGGTTACCCAAGTCCACACACAAACCATTTACAACTTTTTATAAACCTAATCATCATCTCTTTTTCCTATACATGCAAGTCTTTTCATTTTTCACCTAGTTCAAGTTTCTCTCTTCTTCTTTGGTCCCCATTGCTGCCGAATTTACCTACACCAACACCACCATCATACAAAATTTTACATCTCATTTTTATCCTCTTATAACCATCCTTAAGCCCCTTGCAAAGTTTGGTAGTCTTTCATGAAGATTTGAAGGTGTTTAGGGCTTGTTTTCTTAGGTTTTCTTGAGGGTTTTGATTAGAAGAGTGTTATTATCATTAGAAGAAGATTAGAAGCTAGCTAATCTTGTGTTTCATTTGGTCGAATTCAGCCAACACAAGAAAGGAGGGTTCTTGTTTGATTCACTAGTCTAAATCTTCATTTTCTGGCTTTTGTGATGCCCTAATCTACTTTTTTTAATTGTTTTCCTTTTTTATGTCTTGTTGTCTTATTTTTTAATTCATGAAAATGGAAGTTGGGTTATGGAAGAAATGTGTTTTTATATTTATTAATGTGTCTAATAATTAGTTATGGCATTGTGTTAGGTCTTAGGTGAAATAAAATGATGTTTGGATTGATTTTGGAAAGGGTTATGGGACTGTTTTCACTTCAGTAGCAAAACAGGTTGTTTACGAATTTTTTTTGGTAATAAGGTACCTAGGAAATTTGATAATGATGTAGGTATGTGTACTAGGTAATATGTGGTTAATTGGATAGAGCCGTATCTCCCAACGGTTGAGCGAGATACGGGCCGATTTACAAAAAAACTAGTCACTTTTTTACAATAAGTGAGAAACGGTGTATATACCCCATATTTTTGCATTAACTTTTTTAAAATATATAAGTTGGTACCTGGGGAGGCACTTTGATCTTATCATCTCCAAGTGGTCTAAGTTTAATAGCATATATTGATTTTGATTTTTATGATCATTTTCGTGGAGTGGAAAAATTATTTTTAAAATAAACTGTTTTGACATACAAAGGGGTAAAATGGTTTATTTTCACTTAGGATGTTTGTTTCCCGGGACAGCGATTGGCCTGGGTATTTTTGGAAAAAGTAGACTTCACAAAAGTAGAATTGACTCAAATTGATTTCTGGAGGCGGAAAACCTCATGCTTCATATGATATTACGGATTTTGATTTAATTTATGATCCGACATGTGGACGTAAGATTTCAGAATTTTATAAATAAAAAGTTCTAGACGTTAAAAACCAAAAACGCGGTACATTTATGTGAGTTGGACCGATAAAAGAGAAGAAAAAAGAGAAAAGAAAACATTGGTGTGAAGAATGACATATTAATACTGATTAGGAACAAAATTATTTTAAGTAAAATTTAGTCACTAAAAATGGGGGAATGCAATGCCATGCCTAGTTGGACATATGTTAAATTTTATAAAAGTCATCGTTTGGTTCATTTTCTTTCGCGTGAGTATTAGTTTATTTTTCTAAGTCGCGCCTTTTATTTTAGGTCACTCCTAGGAGTACTTGTCTTCTTCAGCTCTTATATTGTTGATATTTTATGTCCGCTCAAGGTGAGTTCATAGCCTCGCTTTTCAAGTATTTTTCTTAAACCCCGCGAGGGAGATGCATGCTAGTTTTTATAAAATGAACACAAGTAGTTTTCTTCTTGTTATGCTTGGGGACCGTTATGTGAAATATAATTAGTTGTTGCTGGAGTATGCTTTCGTCATAAAGACCCCAATCGTGAGCCAGTACTACCTATGGATGGGTAGCCGCTCATACAAATTAATAGCGATATGGGCTCTTTGACAACCCGGTTTCGGTTTTTGGGAGTTTGAATCCGGGAAAGTGAGCACTCCCAATGTACGGACATATTGTATGGAGATTTGAGTAGGTATCTGACGAAAATACCTAGCCTGGGGGCATTCATTGTATTATTAATTGATTATGGAATTCGTCAATGGGATCGGTGTCGCGAGCTTAATGCAACTGTTGGATTTTAGCTTGTCTGATCAACAAGTCTATATGATGCTCATGAATATTATAATGCTTATGTTCAACTCTCTTTCTACTGTTTATTACTTATAAAACCTATGAATTCACTCAACCTCGTGTTGACTTTTTAGCATGTTTCATCTCAGGTAATTGAAGTGCGGAGGCTTGGAGACAATAAAGAGGAGGATTTGCGCTAACATTTTGTGCATTACTTTAAAAACCCATTCCTTAACAAAAACTTAATTTAGTTTGTTAAAAACTAACTTGTTTTATGTATGGTAACGATCTCTTGGGACTACGCTTTTGAACTCTGATAAATATGAAATGGAATGGTTGTTTGTTTTAAAACGCCTCTTTGAGTCGTTCTTTATTTCTTGCGACTATTGTACTATTATTTAACACCCAAATTGTTGGTTCCGCTGCGTGTAAATTTGGGGGTGTTAAAAAAGCAGACAACACGATAAGAGTGAACCAGTGAGTTACTGTCTCACCGATTAAATAGGAAAATTGATTTGAAAATCAATCGACTTATCACTTGCTAAAGTGGTTTTGTGACACATCGATAGTTTTAAGCAATTCATAATTCATTAATCATCGATCCATAACCTGGAACATGATTCATAAAGAATCGCACCATTGTTGCTTTCCAGTTGTCACAAGTTTGATTCATAAGAATCGCACAAGTCACCTACCATGAGCTTGTTTGATGTTGGCTCAAGCAGGATTTCCATCTTCACTGTGAATACTTAAGTATCACTCGGATGTTCTGGCAAAATCACAGGGATAATGGGTAGGACTCAAATGATATTACTAGTTTTCACAATGTGTGAGAAACTAATTTATAATGAATAAGTGTCCTAATGAGATTTATGGATGGTATATTTTGGCTCTAGACTCAGTAGTGCACTTTGTTTTTAGTGATCGAAGGCTGGAGCAGACTGCCACCTTTTCAATATCAACTAACTCGGAGTGAGAAAGGCAACAGAAATACGTGTAATATCTGTGAGAAATGAAACAAGAGTATTTTAAAAGACCTTAAGTGGCTAGGAAGGGTTGTGCATAGCGTCACTGGGTCCATGACTGTCTTCAATGTCAGACAACAACTTAGTATTTCTGACAATTTATGTATTGACCCGGTTTCTGCCTAAGTGTATGGAGGGCTTCTTTATTTACACCCTTTATCCTTACATTTCCTTTTCATTATTCAACCCCTTCAATGCTTACCGAGACTTCATAACTAACACCTTGTTGGGTTTGTTCCAGTGTTAGCTCTATC
>BQNB010082766.1:6668-29230 GCA_026074375.1 Tanacetum coccineum
TAATAAAACATGGTGAATTGATAACCATATAGTTTTTGGCAAACTATCAGCCATCAACGGATTTGAGATTTCTTTACCAGTAGTCGTTTGCTCTGGAATAGCCAATTCTTTGTTGTAAGACATGGTGAATTGAGAACCATATAGTTTTTAGCAAACTATCAGCTATCAAAGGATTTGAGAATTCTTTACCAGATGCCGTTTGTACTGGAATAGCCAATTCTTAGTGTCGGTTAGACATGGTGAATTGATTACCATTTGTTATGTTGAAATGAAACAAACACCTAAAAATTCTCCTATCCTTTGTAGCTTGCCAATTCTCAAAACCACTATACATAAATCAGACTAAGAATAAACTATCTAAGAACCAAACTGTGTGTTTTATCTGATATCGCACAATGCTAGCAGTAGTAACTCATTTTAATACTAGCAGTTTGATCAAAGCTGGTAGTATTAATACCCTCTATATAGAGAGCAGCATAAACCAACCCTTCACCATAATCTGCTAACAATCAAACTGCCATATCTAATCACTAAAGATTGCATCATAACACACAGTAGCATCTATACCCGAAACCTTTAATGCTTCCTGCTCTCCATTAACCCATTCATAATAGGGTTTTACCAGCGAATATCCCACAAACCTGCTAAAGAATTCTAATGTTCAACCAACGAACAGCAGTATCAATAAACGAACACTTCACATCAATAAACCTGCTTTTGTTAAGACAAGACCCATAAAAAGATCACGCAGTCAATGATTATCAATACATACCATATATACCATCTTCACTAAACTTATATCACACGTATTAATTCCAGCATTACATAGAGTTCACCAAACATCAGTACCATCATCATTTAAACATACACAACCGGCTCATAACATATCTAGAGTGAAATCCCATCAACTATCTACTCTAATATCTTTTGTTAAGAACCAGCCCAATTCAAATTAAGAAAAAGAGTATATATCAGTTAGGGTATCATGACATATCCCTAAACACAGTATACACACGCCTCTCTTTGTCATTTGTCTCCAAACACAAATGCAGCAGCAAGAAAATTTAAAACGAGCAGCATCAAATGTATACCAACAATATTAATCATATACTGTTAGCATTAAGAATAGTGGATAATCCTGCTCGAACCATGATCCTTCTTCTTCAATCATTCAGCCGCCATTACATAAAAACCCTAATAGTAGTAACAAGACCAACAACATTAACTCTGAAACCTTAGCAGTACTAATCTCGTATACCACTGTTACATACAAACATGAACCAATCTCATCTCTCTTCTCACACATCATCACGAGATCGAACAACAGTATTAAAAAGTTCACAAATCCTAAATGTTTACTCCTGTAGTCGTGACAGTAGCAACATCTTAAACCAAGAAACGCATCCTTCTGAACCAACATGCTACTATCATCCTTCATCTGCTTGTCATTCTTATTAGCACATATTCAGTAACTTATTATACTTATACTCTCAACCATAAACACAATAACTTATAAGCTTCAATGATTAAGAGTAACAAGATACAAGAACCTTATTAGGGCTTCGCAACGATCACATCCATACCATGAGTAATACATCACCGAATCTTGTAACCTGCTGTTTTAACACGACCATCATCAGACCTTCATATAATAACATGATCGTGACCTGCTACTGTAAACCCTCCATGTCGAACTCTATTAGGGTTTTGGAAAACCCTAAATCTTCTTCTTAACAAACTTCTGATTAAAACAAAACCCTTGTAATCTAGGTTTCGCTGAGATCACAACTTGCTTTAAGTAACTTCATAACAACATTCTTTTTGTATTGACAGCACTAATAATAAACCTGTTGAATATTATACTTCCAGAAGTCTGCTAGTCGACCAAAGTAGTATTAACTTGTATCTGCTGTAAACCCTTGCTGTCACAAACCTTATCATAGCAACCCGTTGAAGACTACACCTGCTGTATCTTCATCATTGTTGTTTATCTGCTGTAGCAGCATCAAAATTACAAAACCCACAACACTTCCATTGAACAACAAAACCATGAGCATTACCAATAGCCTTTTGTCACCACAATACTTTATACAAGCACGACAACAATCACAAACCAACTGCTTTTAAAACTCACGCTAGCAGTACTAAGTTCTCTGTACTAGCAGTACTAAGTAACAACTGGCAGTACTAATGTTACTAGCAGTACTAATACATATCAGCACCATTGACATAAACTTTCAAGTGTTGCCCTTGCTGATTACGCCATCAATATTATAACCATGCAGCCAATCCCATGTTCACTTTTTGCAAATCCAATCAGATAGGTACACAACAACCTGCTGTGACTTTCAAACACACAAACCATATGCATACTACTCTTTAACCTGTTGTGATAAAAATTATAAACCTTCTTCTTAACCCCTTGAGTTTCTTGAACCTTCTATTTAGAGTTTGTGAAAAAACCTAGTATTCTAGAATATCTCAAAACATACAGTAGCAACAATATGAACGACACCAACTATCTTTTCTATCTAACACTTTTATTTGCTTTTCCTGCAAAAAGTTAGTCCACAAAGCGCAAAAATATAAACCACAGTAATACACAATCATACTTTCTTTATGAATTGCCCTGCTATAAGAAAGTTAGTGTCTTTTGAAGTCCCAAGCCAGAACAGACTTAAACCTGCCTAGTGCATCAACATAATCATATCTTGTCAGGGTCTTTGATGCACTATTGGATTTTAAAACATGGTCTAATTCTTCATGTTTTGGTTTCCAAACCCAGCTAGTTGAGGCCTTAATAGTATTAACCTCTGCTTTTGGCCTAGCTGTATTAACCCTTGTACTCTTAACAGTATTAACTCTTTTGTTGAAATATTTGTTGTAATTTGTTGTTTTCTTGTTAAAGGGTCTTTTAACAGATGAATATGCTTTATAATAAGAGTATCTTGTTGGCATAGCATCATTTATTGTTTTTCTGGATTGAGCAGTACTAACTGATTTGGCAGTATTAAGTGATACTAGGCCCGACTTAGTTAGTACTGCTTGTGGAACTATGTTACTTTTTGGATTGGGGTGAGAAAATCTACCAAAGTTCTGGTGATTCACTCTCTTTGAGTTGTTCCACACTGGTTTAACCTATTTTTGATCATTGAACTTTCTCTTGTGTTTACAGGTATAGTGCAGATGATCAAAACTACCACATACATAGCAAGCCTTATTGTTAAACTCAAAATTTTTACCTAATTTTTGAGTCATCATACCATTCTAGTTTCTTTTATTTCCTTTAGGATTCTTATTGTTTTTCCTAGGGTTTTCTGCTTGCCTAACAGTTTCATTCCTAGCATTAACAGATTCAATCTTTTCAAAGCTAGGTTTGACTGTTTTTGTTACTTCCTTAGGTTTAACCACAATCTCATCATCTTCACTGTCAGATTCCCATTCCTCAATGATGGGTTCACTCATCCTAACAGTTTTAATTTAAGGCATTTCCACTTTATCATTACTAGTTTCAAAATTACGTGTTTCAACTTTAGACACACTAGTAATTGTTTCACATACTTTAGACTCTTTTGCGCCATCATTCCCAAAACCAGCTTTATCATTAGCACTCAATTGACTATCAAGCAGTTTATTAAGACCTTTAGAAGAATTTTCCCATTTTTCTAATTTGGTTCTTAACTCTTCTTTTTCTTTTGTAGCTTTTGCTAATAGTTTTTTATGATATGCAAGCACATCAGTTTTATCATCTAAATCAATCTTCATAAACTTTATTTTTTCTTCATACCAAAGTTGATTTTGTTGATGAGCAACTAATTGTGCTTCTACTTTCTTTAAAGCTTGAGTATATGCCTTTATTTCTATACTGGCATCACTAAGTTGTTCCCTCTGTTCATCATATAATTTTTTAATTTTAGCATAAGATTCCTCACATTCAGTAGAACAAGTATGTACCTTAGATTTAGTATTTGAAGAACTTGAGCTATAGACCATCTTTTCTTCTGACAAACAAATATTGTGTGTAGAAAATGTGTTCTTCTTATTCAAAGCTTTTCAACCAGCTCTGATACCACCTGTTAATCCCTTCTGAACAGATCTTTTGCTCCTTAGCTGATATAAGGTTTAGTTGTATTGGATAAATCCAAGACAACTATGGTAGAAACTTTGATTGGAAATATCACAAACTATGCGGAAACTAGGTTGTGATACTAAGAAGAATAATAACAATAAACCAAACTTTCAGCCTCAATATATTGAATACGGTTACTCTAAATAGTAACAGGGTTTACAACCTTGAAGCTATGAACTAACTATAAAACGTGTGTATGATGGATGTGTAGAGATTGATATGTTTTCTCTACACCCGTCCTAGTAGTTTACAACACATTTAATACTTTCCTATCATATCTAGTCAACCATATTGAATACTATAACTAAGTATTCAATATATTTCTAACTATGTGGTCAACATTAATCAATTGAATTCAATACTTTCCACAATCAATTATAACTCCTCAACCAATATTAATTACCTCAATTAAACTTCTCATCAACATAAAGTCTTCAATCAACATTAATGTCTTCAATTATCATTAATGTCTTCAATTATCATTAATGTCTTCAGTTGAAACTTCTCTTTTATCATTGACTAGTAGCATTAATATTTAACAGTATTAAGAAGACTTTTAATCCCTAACAATTATGTTCTCTATGTTCATCAATAAACATTTCTAATCAGAATTTCATAATAATCGACAACAAAAACAACAAAATCAAAGCAAATTAACAGATCTAATCACGAATATTCGACTTTATACCGTACCTTTAACTATTTTTTCAATCGGAGATAAAATTGGTTCATTTTTAGCCATAAATCTTACGGGATTCAACTTCCTAATGATAGATGCTTCCATTTTTGTTGTGATTTCATGATTTTTATGGTTAATTTTTTATTTAGGGATAAATTTTAGATGATAGAAAGAGAGAGAGAGAGTTTGTGTGTGTGTGTTTCGTGGTGTTTTTTTCACTAAATGGAGATCGACAGGTTGTTTTGGGTGGTGGAGAATTTTAATTAGGAAGCTTAAATGACGATTCTGTCCCTCCACCTTTAATTTCAAATTTAATCTAAATCGTTAGATCTAACAAGATCAATGGACAAGATTTGTTCCTTGGTATCCACCTTTTTTATGATATATAAAATAACCCCCCTCTATGTATTAATATCGATTTATATTTTGTAAAAGATTTTTGTTGATGAAAGATTTAACTTTGTTTAAGGAGTAAACTGCAAAATACATCCATGTGGTTTGCACTTTCTCACACAATACATCCCTGTTAGAAACTTTTCGCAGTTTACATCCTTCGTTAGACATAATACATCCCCGAGGACGAACGATGCAAATATTTTTCTGTTACTTTCTGACGAGTGATGTATTTTGCAGTGCAAACCACAGGGATGTATTTTGCAAATATTTTATTTTTTATTTTATTATTTTATAATTTATTTATTTATTTATTATTATTATTATTATTATTATTATTATTATTATTATTACCATTGGTCATTTTTTTTATTATTAATATTTTTTTATCTGTTTGGTACGTTTTTTTGTTCGTTTTTCTCCGACGTTATTATACGTGTTAGTATGTTTTTGTACGTAGAAAAATGGAATGTATCAAAAAGTATTAAAACGTACGAAAACATACAAAAATGAAAAAAATCGTAAAAAACAATGTATAAAAACGTATGAAAACGTACATTTTTACGTTTTTGTACGTTTTACGTTTTTCTACATTGGTTTTTCCTTTTTTTACGTTTTCTTATGTTTTAATACGATTTTATACTTTTTGATACATTTCGTTTTTCTAAGTTTTTGTACGGATGTTAACGTAAAAAACGGATAAAAACTTATAATAATTACGGATGAAAACGTACAAAAGCGGATAATAAAACATATAAAAACTGATAATAATTACGGATGAAAACGTAAAAAACGGATAATAAATACGGATAAAAACTAAAAATAAAACGGATAAAAAACTTATAAAAACGTACCAAAACGTACAAACACGTACAAAATCGTATAAAAATTTACCAAAACATATTTAAACTGATAAAAGAGAATGAAAGCGTACGAAAACATATAAAACGTATAATAACTTCGAAGAAAAACGGATACAAACGAAAAAAACGTACCAAACAGATAAAAAAACAAAAAAACGGCCAATGGTAATAATAATAATAAAGAAATTTATAAAAAAAATAAAAAATAAAAATAAAAAAATTTAAAAATTAAAAAAACAAAAAAACAATTTAAAATAAAACAAAAAAAAAATATATGCAAAATACATCTCTGTGGTTTTCTCACACAATACATCCCTCGTCAGAAGATAACAGAAAAATATTTTTATCGTTCGTCCTCATGGATGTATTATGTATAACGTTTGCCTAACGATAGATGTAAACTGCCAAAAGTTTCTGACAGTGATGTATTGTGTGAGAAAGTGCAAACCGCAAGAATGTATTTTACAGTTTACTCTTGTTTAAGTGATGTGCATGTTGAGGTATTTTGTTTAAATTTAACTATTACTATCATGTTGTACACAATATATGAGTTTAATAACACATGATGAACGTTGATGAAGTTAAAATATATAGTTAACTTCATCGTCCTACCCTTTCTACCCACCTACTCTAATTCTATCTCTCTACACGTTTCTATAAGAGGTCATGTCCTCGGACAATAGAAGCTCCTTCATGTCCTCGGACAAAAGAAGCTCTTTCATGTCCTTCTTTAATCTATCCTCCCACCTGATTTACCCCTTCTCCTCAAGCCGTCATTACAAATATGATACCAACAAATCATTGAAATGGTCTACTAGCCAATTAAAAGCTATTCGGTCCCAATAGCTTTTTCCTTGATAAAGGCCCTCAAGACAAAACCACATACATGGACTAACCATGATGGATATCTGATAAGACGACAATGTAAGGACGAGTAGTGTAGTATCCAAATCCAAAACGTAACTACATGAGACGAATCAACCACGGAGCATGATATCACATACTGATTACAGGTTAAGCTAAAGCTTGTCACTTCAGGCTTTAAGAAGAGCTATTAGTTTAACAGTTGAAAAAGCCTTCTAATATTTTGAAACTTCATTCATCGTCTCTACTGATTTCTCATGGTAGCTGACTTCATTACACCAACTGAAAACCATTTCCTCTAATTCATTTGCTTGCTTCAGCAATAAGCGGGTTATACCTAATTTATGCTCTTCTCCATTTAATTCAACAAACTCTACTCTTTTCAGATGACGAGTCAAGACTCCTTTTGCTTCAACTTCATCTAACTCCTAATGTTTCGATGTTAACAGCTCCTAGACAATCAAGAAATAACATAAGTTGTTTGTCTTAAAGTTAGGAAAACCACAACTAATGATTAGAATTTTTAATAAATGTGTTTGTTAGTCCAACTAGCTATGATTACTTAAGTTGTTTAAACTTGCAAATGATAACCTTAAAGATTGTGTCTATGATTAAATTTCACTAGAGAGTCAAAAGTTGATTTTTTTGTCGTTTTGAGGCTTTTAGCGACGTGTCGCTAAAAGCTGTCCGTCGTCAAAAGTTGCTATCCTTATAGTGTTTAATGGGGGGAATTTCAACCTAATAATGTGGACAATGGATCAACGCTGCAAAATTATAGAAATTAGCTAGAGGACCAGTGACCACTCAAACTATTTACAAATAAACAAAACCGATTACTTTGTTAATAACATCCTAATGGTTGTATGATATACTGACCATTACTTTGTTACAGAGTAATAGCTTTAGTAATCACATTATGATAATTTTAAGTTTAACAGATACAAAAACTTAAAAATTGGACAGAAAAGTTTAGGCAGGCGAAAAAACAGAATTTTAGCAATCAAGTTTATGGATAAGATTTAAGTTTAGTCTTACTTCAGTTTCACTCTTATTAGTTATTAAGTTCATATTTAAATACTTTACTCTTAATTAAGTTTCTTAGAAAAAAATTAGCTTTAAAGAAATATGAAACATGTTTTTATCCAAACTACTCACTGAACCTGCACATTCTATTTACCTACAATCCAATGGTATCTATCTATAGCATACTTAAGACATCTTTATCAGCAAACCTTTAGCCTGGTGTTATGTAAGTGGCCCATTGACTAAGAGGTTATGGGTTCATGTCTCAGCTAAGACATTTGTAAATTAATAGTTGTATAGTGTATGTGTTTGATATTGTTGTATCTACAAGTCTTTTTCTTTCACTCACACTTGTGCATCATAGTTTAAACGCAAGTTACTAATGTTTTGAAAGTGAGATGCAAGGCTTCAAGATTTTGATACAGAAAATAAATTACTAACTCAGAAGATCGGAAGACTACCTTTTGAATGATCAAACAAAGACACTCCATATTAGGAGAACATCTGAGAATATGGATGAGACTTTCATGGTGAAGGCATCAATTGTTGTGGTCAACTCAAGTGTCTTCAGATTGGGAAAAGATGCAGGGAGATCTCCTTAAGGATCATTAGTATCATCAATACACTATAATAGTGATATCAAGTCAAATTTAGATATTATATGTAGTAGAACTATAAACAGGGAACACATTAACACGATAAATAGGCATGCAGGGTACGGTAATGATATATATCGGACAGAAACCAATGATTTGTGAGCAGAGGCATGGCATAAACAAGAAAAAATCTTAAAGGCCAGCTAGTGGTCATCTGGGTTTCACGTTCCCTTACTCAATTCTTTCACATTTCCCTTAGAGCCAACTACAACACCAGCGATTAACAAAACGTCATTGAGCACCAAAACGAAATATAAAGGTATGCCAAAATGAAAGGAAATACATATGCTAGATTCTTAACCATAACCTCATGAATTATTAATGACTTTTTTAACTGAACTATAACCCGAAGCATAACAAGTGATGCATCATGAATAAAAAATAGATTTCTAGCAAGAAGGTGAAGCACATCAAGAGTATCTTATGTAGAACTGTAGTTTCGTACAATAATTACACTCGTGGAAAATGTGTCAATAGTTGTTAGATTTAATGTCTTTATATTTGGAAAAGATTCAGGGAGATTTTCGATCACGTACAACATAAACGCACTTCATAATGGCAGCAAGCATACTTTTTGAAGTAATACACTTTTTATAGGCCAGAAATTCAACAATATTGCATGTAGGTATTCAACTAGTAATATAGATTGGATGAAAATTCATCAAGAATTAAAATAACTATCACTGTATGCAAAAAACAGAAAGAAATACAGATGCCATAATTTTCATGATGTTCTCAGAAGTTATTTACGATTTATACCAATGATTTGTGAGCCAAATCATACAAGTAGTACATTAAGAGTAAACTGCTGATTCCCATCAAGAAGGTGGAACCAGATGATGAGTAGTTTTAGCTATGGTGCCCGCTATAGTTGGGTACAATAATGTCCTGAAAAACTTTTTCACCCTCTACATTTTCACTGACTAAATACCTGACATTAGAATATGAATCATGTAATAAACAAGTACTATATGTGTCCTTGAATTATTGGGATGTTTAACTAAAAATGAACATGTGTGTTTTAAAGAAAATATTATACGTATGTACCTGAACGAAATAAAGATTAAGCGACAAAGAATCAACGTAAGAAATCCCACCAAACCACTTGCATACAGTTTTGCCTAATGTAGGTGATATTTTTTGCTGTAGCATGTCTTCAGGATGAATCACAGCTTTCTTCAATGAATCAACTTCTTCAAGGATGACTTCACGTCTACGACCAACATACTCAAAACTCATAAGTTTTGAGCAACAAACTTTAAGACCACACCAAAAGTCCGCTATATTCCCATAAAGAACATTTTTCCAGTTTCGAATTATCAAAGTCTTGAGCTTAGAAGATGATATACAAATAGTGATGCATGCACAAGTGTTGAAGAACAAGCCCTTTTGTTTATGGAGGCCCAAGATCTTGTAAAGAAAAAGCATATTTTCAAAGTGGCATAACTTGGGCTCAAAGACTCCGTTTCAAGCCCAGGACTAGCCGATTCGAAGCTTGGAACGAGAAGAACGCCGTGGTAACCAACATAGTTGGGTGACGGAAAATTCAAGCCCCGTAATGCTTTATTTTATGAGTTAATTGCATTTTTATGTTATTTAGGGTATTTTTGGACTTTTGTTTTTAGGTTAATTTTTGGCCCGTTTGTCTTTTGAGGCCCGTTTTAGTTTCGTTTGCCTATTTAATAATTGTACTATGATCTTGGCTATTCAGTTGAAAAATATATGAAAAGTCTATTTCTGGCTGTTTTTGCTAAGAATTGTGCCTAACTAGCAGTATTCTTCTTGAGTCAACGATAATTAGAAGATTGTTTAAGGTATTCATGTGAATCAACAGACTCAACTTGTTATCTTGTTTATTTCACTACATCAATTGGTATCAGAGCCGAAGTTCCTATTAAGATGCCTCCAAGGTGAATTAAGCCTCTTACTGAAGCTTATGAGCAAGAATTTAAGAAGTGTGTTATGGAAAGAATAGAAGAGCGATTAGATCAGTTTTTAGATCCATTGGCTAATCGAATGCATGACATGATGAATACAAGAAGACGTAGGGATCGTAACAGTCGCAGAAGTAAAGGTGAAGAGTCAGAAAACTCGTTCTTTGACGGTGACGGTTCATCTTCTGATGAACAACTGGATCGACCAAGGCGTAATCACAGGGAGGATAATAGGCGTTGGGAATCAGGAATGAGAGTCAATATTCCTGAGTTTGATGGGGATACTTTGAATCCCGAAGGGTTCATTGATTGGCTTGTTGCGGTTGAACAGGTGTTTGAATTTAAAGAGGTTCCTGAAAATAAAAAGGTTTCATTAATCGCTACTAAGCTACGTAGTAGGGCATCCACATGGTGGCAACAATTGAAACTGATAGCCAAGAGTCACTAGTTAGATAAAGATGAAGAAGTTAATGAGGACCAACTTTATTCCTCATAATTACTAACGGTTGATGTACCAGCGGTTACAGAATCTAAAACAGGAGACCAAATCCGTTGAAGATTATACAACTAAATTTTATCAATTGATTGCAAGAAATGATATTCAGGAGACTGATGATCAACTTGTCTCTCATTACATTGGTTGTTTAAGAGTCTAAATCATGGATTCTGAAGCATATCAACGTGCATATTAACGTGCATTAGCTTTTGAAAAACATAGTCGATGGGTTGGGAGTTCATCTTCTCCTGCCATAATAGGAGGTGGTTCTAGTTTGATTAACGTGGCATCTCATTTTGTTCCCAATCAGGCAAAACCGAGTGGTGATAGTGGTTTGAAATGCTTTAACTGTGGTAAAACTGGTCATCGATAGTCGGAGTGTAAGAAGACTGGGAAAAAAACTTTGTTTGCTGAGCCAGAGGAATGGGAAGATGACGGTGTGGCTAATGACGATTATAAAGAAGCCCTAATATTTGATGATGATCAATACGAAGAAGAAGTTGTGAGTGGAGATGTGGGGGTGAATCTGATGGTAAGGCGCTCCTGCTTGACACCACAGGCTGTTGGTGATGATTGGCTCAAGCACAACTTCTTTTAGTCAACTTGTACTATTTTAGGTAAGGTTTGTATCTTTGTGGTTGACCCGGGGAGTTGTGATAACTTGATAGCTGAAGATGCTGTTGAGAAATTAGGACTGAAAACTAAGAATCGTCATAAACATTACAAGTTACAATGGCTTAAGAAAGGTATCGAGGTAACTGTTTCCAAACGTGTGCTTGTTACTTTTTCTTTAGGAACAACCTATAAAGATAGTGTTTGGTGTGATAAGGTGCCCATCGATACTTATCGCTTATTGTTGGGTAGACCTTGGGAGTATGATCGCAACAAGACACACAATGGGAGAGCTAATACTTATAGTTTCCTGTTTGGTGGTGTGAAGATAACCTTGATGCCGAATAACACCAAAGAATTAGTCAACAAACCTACATGTACTCTACTAACACTTTCCCAGTTTGAAGACGAGTTGGAGATGGGGGATGAAGTTCATAGAGCTGTTCATGACAATTTGGTTTGAGGCAACTCCAAGTATAAGCAAGATCCAGATCAGGTGGATTTTGAAGTGGGTTATTTATCGTGGGGCCTGCTTCAACTAAGGATCATTTCCAGTTGCGGTGAATATAATAAATTATCAACCAAGAAGATTGGCCCACTGGAAATTATCGAGAAAATTGACTCCAATGCTTACCGTTTGAAGTTACCAAACCATATTCGATGTTCTGATGTCTTTAATGTGAAGCACTTGTTGCCTTATCACGGTGATTCATCTGATGACGATCTTGTTGTGAATTCAAGGGAGAATTTTGTCTACCCAAGGGGGAATGATGCAGGTCCAAGTATTGAAGAACAAGCCCTTTTGTTTATGGAGGCCCAGGATCGTGTGAAAAAAAAACCTTTTTTCAAAGTGGCATAACTTGGGCTCAGAAACTCCGTTTCAGGCCCAGGACCAGTCGATTCGAAGCTTGGAACGAGGAGAACGCCATGGTAACTAACATAGTTGGGTTACAAAAATTTCAAGCCCCTAAATGCTTTATTTTATGAGTTATTTGCATTTTTATGTTTTTTCGGGTATTTTTGGACTTTGTTTTTAGGTTAATTTTTGGCGCGTTTGTCTTTTGAGGCCTGTTTCAATTCCGTTTGCCTATTTAGTAACTATACTATGAACTTGGCTATTCAGTTGAAAAATATATGAAAAGTCTATTTTTGGCAGTTTTTGCTAAGAATTGTGCCTAACTATCGGTATTCTTCTCGAATCAACGATAAATAAAAGATTGTTTTTGTATTCTTGTGAATCAACAGACTTAATTTGTTATCTCGTTTATTTCACTACATCAGTTGGTATCAGAGCCGAAGTTCCTGTTAAGATGCCTCCAAGGAGAAATAGGCCTCTTACTGAAGCTTATGAGCAAGAATTTGAGCAGCGTGTTATGGCAAGAATGGAAGAGCGATTAGATCAGTTTGTTGATCAATTGGTTGATCGAATGAATGACATGATGAATCCAAGAAGACGTAGGGATCGTAACAGTCGAGAAAGTAAAGGTGAAGAGTCTTAAAACCCGTTCTTTGACGGTGACGGTTCGTCTTCTGATGAACAACTGGAAAGACCAAGGCGTAATCACATAGAGAACTAATACTTATAGTTTCCTGTTTTGTGGTGTGAAGATAACCTTGATGTCGAATAGACCCAAAGAATTAGTCAACAAACCTACAGGTACTCTACTAACCCTTTCCCAGTTTAAAGACGAGTTGGAGATGGGGGATGAAGTTCATAGAGCTATTCATGACAATTTGGTTCAAGGCAACTCCAAGTATAAGAAAGATGTAGATCCGGTGGATTTTGAAGTGGGTGACTTTATGTGGGCTGTTTTAACTAAGCATTGTTTCCCAATTGGTGAATACAATAAATTATCTACCAAGAAGATTGGCTCGCTGGAAATTATCGAGAAAATTGACTCCAATGCTTACCGTTTGAAGTTACCAAGCCATATTCGATGTTTTGATGTCTTTAATGTAAAGCACTTGTTGCCTTATCACAGTGATTCATCTAATGACGATCTTGTTGTGAATTCGAGGGAGAATTTTGTCTACCCAAAGGGGAATGATGCAGGCCCAAGTGTTGAAGAACAAGCTCTTTTGTTTATGGAGGCCCAGGATCGTGTGAAGAAAAAGCCTTTTTTCAAAGTGGCATAACTTGGACTCAGAGACTCCGTTTCAGGCCCAGGACTAGCCGATCCGAAGCTTGGAACGAGGAGAACGTCGTGGTAACCAACGTAGTTGTCTAACGGAAATTTCAAGCCCTAAAAAACTTTATTTTATCAGTTATTTGCATTTTTATGTTTTTTCAGGTATTTTTGGACTTTTGTTTTTAGGTTAATTTTCGGCCCGTTTGTCTTTTAAGGCCCGTTTTAGTTTCGTTTTCCTATTTAATAACTGTACTATGATCTTGGCTATTTAGTTGAAAAATATATGAAGAGTCTATTTCTGGCAGTTTTTGCTAAGAATTGTGCCTAACTATCGGTATTCTTCTCGAATCAACGATAAATAAAAGATTGTTTTTGTATTCTTGTGAATCAACAGACTTAATTTGTTATCTCGTTTATTTCACTACATCAGTTGGTATCAGAGCCGAAGTTCCTGTTAAGATGCCTCCAAGGAGAAATAGGCCTCTTACTGAAGCTTATGAGCAAGAATTTGAGCAGTGTGTTATGGCAAGAATGGAAGAGCGATTAGATCAGTTTGTTGATCAATTGGTTGATCGAATGAATGACATGATGAATCCAAGAAGACGTAGGGATCGTAACAGTCGAGAAAGTGAAGGTGAAGAGTCATAAAACCCGTTCTTTGACGGTAACGGTTCGTCTTTTGATGAACAACTGGAAAGACCAAGGCGTAATCACATGGAGGATAATAGGCGTTGGGAATCGAGAATGAGAGTCAATATTCCTGAGTTTAATGGGGATACTTTGAATCCCGAAGGGTTCATTGATTAGCTTGTTGCGATTGAAAAGGTGTTTGAATTTAAAGAGGTTCCTGAAAATAAAAGAGTTTCATTGATCGCTACTAAGCTACGTGGTAGGGCATCCGCATGGTGGCAACAATTTAAACTGACAAGAGAGAGAGTTGGAAAGCCAAGAGTCACCAGTTGGATGAAGATGAAGAAGTTAATGAGGACCAACTTTATTCCTCATAATTACCAACGGTTGATGTACCGGCGGTTACAGAATCTGAAATAGGGGACCAAATCTGTTGAAGATTATACAACCGAATTTTATCAATTGATTGCAAGAAATTATAGTTAGGAGACCGATGATCAACTTGTCTTTCGTTACATTAGTGGTTTAAGAGTCCAAATCATGGATTCTGTTAACATGTTTGATGCAATGACCCTTTCTGATGCATATCAACGTGTATTAGCTTTTAAAAAACAGACTCGACAGGTTAGGAGTTCATCTTCTCCTGCCATAACAAGAGATGGTTCTAGTTCGAGTAATGTGGCATCTTATTTTGTTCTAAATTAGGCAAAACTGGGTGGTGGTAGTGGTTTGAAATGTTTTAACTGTGGTGAAACTAGTCACTAACAGTCGGAGTGTTACAAGGTTGGGAAAAGAACTTTGCTTGCTGAGCCAGAGGAATGGGAAGATGATGGTGTGGCTAATGACGATTATAAAGAAGCCACGGTATTTGATGATGATCAATACGAAGAAGAAGTTGTGACTGGAGATGTAGGGGTGAATCTGATGGTAAGGCGCTCTTGCTTGACATCACAGGCTGTTGGTGATGATTGGCTCAAGCACAACATCTTTCAGTCAACTTGTACTATTTTAGGTAAGGTTTGTATCTTTGTGGTTGACCCGAGGAGTTGTGATAACTTGATAGCGAAAGAGGCGTTTCAGAAATTAGGACTAAAAACTAAGAATCATCCTAAACATTACAAGTTACAATGGCTTAAGAAAGGTACTGAGGTAACTCTTTCCAAGTGCGTGCTTGTTACATTTTCTGTGGGAACAACCTATAAAGATAGTGTTTGCTGTGATATGGTGCCCATGAATACTTATCACTTATTGTTGGTTAGACCTTGGGAGTATGATCGCATCACGACACACAATGGGAGAGCTAATACTTATAGTTTCCTGTTTGGTGGTGTGAACATAAACCTTGATGCCGAATAAACCCACAGAATTAGTCAACAAACCTACAGGTACTCTACTAACCCTTTCCCAGTTTGAAGACAAGTTGGAGATAGGGGATGAAGTTCATAGAGTTGTTCATGACAATTTGGTTCGAGGTAACTCCGAGTATAAGCAAGATGCAGATCAAGTATATTTTGAAGTGGGTGACTTTGTGTGGGCTGTTTTAACTAAGGATTATTTCTCAGTTGGTGAATACAATAAATTATCAACCAAGAAGATTGGCCCGCTAGAAATTATCGAGAAAATTGACTCCAATGCTTACCGTGTGAAGTTACCAAGCCATATTCGATGTTTTGATGTCTTTAATGTGAAGCACTTGTTTCCTTATCACGGTGATTCATCTGATGACGATCTTGTTGTGAATTCGAGGGCGAATTTTGTCTACCCAAGGGGGAATGAGGCAGGCCCAAGTGTTGAAGAATAAGCCCTTTTGTTTATGGAGGTCTGACATCGTGTGAAGAAAAAGCCTTTTTTTAAATGGCATAACTTGGGCTCATAGACTCCGTTTCAGTCTCAGGACCAGCCGATTCGAATCTTGGAACGAGGAGAATGCCGTAGTAACAAACGTAGTTGGGTTACAGAAATTTCAAGCCCCGAAATGCTTTATTTTACGAGTTATTTGCATTTTTATGTTTTTTTGGATATTTTTAGACTTTTGTATTTAGGTTAATTTTCGGTCCGTTTTAGTTTCGTTTGCCTATTTAATAATTGTACTATGATCTTGGCTATTCAGTTGAAAAATATATGAAAAGTCTATTTCTAGCAGTTTTTGCTATGAATTGTGCCTAACTATCGGTATTCTTCTCGAATCAATGATAATTAGAAGATTGTTTTTGGTATTCGTGTGAATCAACACACTCAATTTGTTATCTCGTTTATTTCACTACATAAGTTGGTATCAGAGCCAAAGTTCCTGTTAAGATGCCTCCAAGGAGAAATAGGCCTCTTACTGAAGCTTATGAGCAAGAGAACCCGTTCTTTGACGGTGACGGTTCATCTTCTGATGAACAACTGGATCGACCAAGGCGTAATCACATGGAGGATAACAGGCGTTGGGAATCGGGAATGAGAGTAAATATTCCTGAGTTTGATAGGGATACTTTGAGTCCTGAAGGGTTCATTGATTGGCTTGTGATGACCTCAAATAACGTCACTTTATTATATCATTTATCCCATCTATTTTGCCCACTTTTATATAATTATTGCATTATTTGGTACTTAATTGCTTTAAAGTGGATAAATGCCGCAATTCATGAGTGTTTTGTGAAGACAAGCTAAAAGGCGCATAATTTGGAGCTAAAACAAAGACATTTGAAGATTGCTAAAATTTCACCAATACGCCGTATCCAAATTAAGAGATACGACATATCTGTGCCAAGACTTCAAAGAAAACGCGTTTGACTGATTCGTATGATAGTATATATATAATATATAAGCAAACAATCAACCAAATACCTTAGCCAAGGTTTGGTTAAGAATTCACAAACTAAAATATATACGTAACCGGAAGTTTGATTTCCCGGGTCGTTATGTCTCAACGAGGTGTGTAATTTGAGAATCGAATGACGAATTGATACAAGGATGTATATTATGAATCGGATTATCAACTTATGTCTCATCATTTACATTGGTGGTTATAAAGTTCCAAATCATGGATTCTGTTAACATGTTTGATCCAGTGTCCCTTTCTGATGCATATCAACGAGCATTAGCTTTTGAAAAACAGACTCAACGGGTTGGGAGTTCATCCTCTCATGCCATAACAGGAGGTGGTTCTGGTTCAAGTAACGTGGCATCTCATTTTGTTCCCAATCAGGCAAAATCAGGTGGTGGTAGTGGTTTGAAATGCTTTAACTATGGTAAAACTGGTCATCGACAATCGGAGTGTAAGAAGGCTGGGAAAAGAACTTTGTTTGCTGAGCCAGAGGAATGGGAAGATGATGGTGTGGCTAATGACGATTATACAGAAGCCCCAGTATTTGATGATGATCAATACGAAGAAAAAGTTGTGACTGGAGATGTGGGGGTGAATCTGATGGTAAGGCGCTCCTGCTTGACACCACAGGCTGTTGGTGATGATTGGCTCAAGCACAACATCTTTCAGTCAACTTGTACTATTTTAGGTAAGGTTTGTTTCTTTGTGGTTGACCCAGGGAGTTGTGATAACTTGATAGCTGAAGAGGCAGTTCAGAAATTGGGACTGAAAACTGAGAATCGTCATAAACATTACAAGTTACAACGGCTTGTGGTAACTGTTTCCAAGCGTGTGCATGTTACTTTTTCTGTGGGAACAACCTATAAAGACAGTGTTTGGTGTGATAAGGTGCCCATGGATACTTATCACTTATTGTTGGGTAGACCTTGGGAGTATGATCGCAACAAGACACACAATGGGAGAGTTAATACTTATAGTTTCCTGTTTGGTGGTGTGAAGATAACCTTGATGCCGAATAACACCAAAGAATTAGTCAACAAACCTACATGTACTCTACTAACACTTTCCCAGTTTGAAGACGAGTTGGAGATGGGGGATGAAGTTCATAGAGCTGTTCATGACAATTTGGTTTGAGGCAACTCCAAGTATAAGCAAGATGCAGATCAGGTGGATTTTGAAGTGGGTAAATTTATGTGGGCTGCTTCAACTAAGGATCATTTCCCAGTTGGTGAATATAATAAATTATCAACCAAGAAGATTGGCCCACTGGAAATTATCGAGAAAATTGACTCCAATGCTTACCGTTTGAAGTTACCAAACCATATTCGATGTTCTGATGTCTTTAATGTGAAGCACTTGTTGCCTTATCACGGTGATTCATCTGATGACGATCTTGTTGTGAATTCAAGGGAGAATTTTGTCTACCCAAGGGGGAATGATGCAGGTCCAAGTATTGAAGAACAAGCCCTTTTGTTTATGGAGGCCCAGGATCGTGTGAAAAAAAAACCTTTTTTCAAAGTGGCATAACTTGGGCTCAGAAACTCCGTTTCAGGCCCAGGACCAGTCGATTCGAAGCTTGGAACGAGGAGAACGCCGTGGTAACCAAAATTTCAAGCCCCAAAATGCTTTATTTTATGAGTTATTTGCATTTTTATGTTTTTTCGGGTATTTTTGGACTTTTGTTTTTAGGTTAATTTTTGGCCCGTTTGTCTTTTGAGGCCCGTTTCAGTTTTGTTTGCCTATTTAATAACTGTACTATGAACTTGGCTATTCAGTTGAAAAATATATGAAAAGTCTATTTCTGGCAGTTTTTGCTAAGAATTGTGCCTAACTATCGGTATTCTTCTCGAATCAACGATAATTAGAAGATTGTTTCTGGTATTCGTGTGAATCAACAGACTCAATTTGTTATCTCGTTTATTTCACTACATCAGTTGGTATCAGAGCCGAAGTTCCTGTTAAGATGCCTCCAAGGAGAAATAGGCCTCTTACTGAAGCTTATGAGCAAGAATTTGAGCAGCGTGTTATGGCAAGAATGGAAGAGCGATTAGATCAGTTTGTTGATCAATAGGTTGATCGAATGAATGACATGATGAATCCAAGAAGACGTAGGGATCGTAACAGTCGAGAAAGTAAAGGTGAAGAGTCTTAAAACCCGTTCTTTGACGGTGACGGTTCATCTTCTGATGAACAACTAGATCGACCAAGGCGTAATCACATGGAGGATAACAGGTGTTGGGAATCAGGAATGAGGGTCAATATTCCTGAGTTTGATGGGGATACTTTGAATCCTAGAGGGTTCATTGATTGGCTTGTTGCGGTTGAAGAGGTGTTTGAATTTAAAGAGGTTCCTGAAAATAAAAGGGTTTCATTAATCGCTACTAAGCTACGTGGTAGGGCATCCACATGGTGGCAACAATTGAAACTGACAAGAAAGAAAGTTGAAAAGCTAAGAGTCACCAGTTGGATGAAGATGAAGAAGTTAATGAGGACCAACTTTATTCTTCATAATTACCAACGGTTGATGTACCAGCGGTTACAAAATCTAAAACAGGGGACCAAATCTGTTGAAGATTATACAACCGAATTTTATCAATTGATTGCAAGAAATGATATTCAGGAGACCGGTGATCAACTTGTCTCTCATTACATTGATGGTTTAAGAGTTCAAATCATGGATTTTGTTAACATGTTTGATCCAGTGACCCTTTCTGATGCATATCAACGTGCATTAGCTTTTGAAAAACAGAGTCGACGGGTTGGGAGTTCATCTTCTCTTGCCATAACAAGAGGTGGTTCTTGTTCGAGTAACGTGGCATCTCATTTTGTTCCCAATCAGGCAAAATCAGGTGGTGGTAGTGGTTTGAAATGCTTTAACTATGGTAAAACTGGTCATCGACAATCGGAGTGTAAGAAGGCTGGGAAAAGAACTTTGTTTGCTGAGCCAGAGGAATGGGAAGATGATGGTGTGGCTAATGACGATTATACAGAAGCCCCAGTATTTGATGATGATCAATACGAAGAAGAAGTTGTGACTGGAGATGTGGGGGTGAATCTGATGGTAAGGCGCTCCTGCTTGACACCACAGGCTGTTGGTGATGATTGGCTCAAGCACAACATCTTTCAGTCAACTTGTACTATTTTAGGTAAGGTTTGTATCTTTGTGGTTGACCCGGGGAGTTGTGATAACTTGATAGCTGAAGAGGCGGTTCAGAAATTAGGACTGAAAACTGAGAATCGTCCTAAACATTACAAGTTACAATGGCTTAAGAAAGGTACTGAGGTAACTGTTTCCAAGCGTGTGCTTGTTACTTTTTCTGTGGGAACAACCTATAAAGATAGTGTTTGGTGTGATATGGTGCCCATGGATACTTATCACTTATTGTTGGGTAGACCTTGGGAGTATGATCGCAACACGACACACAATGGGAGAGCTAATACTTATAGTTTCCTGTTTGGTGGTGTGAAGATAACCTTGATGCCGAATAAACCCAAAGAATTAGTCAACAAACCTACAGGTACTCTACTAACCCTTTCCCAGTTTGAAGACGAGTTGGAGATGGGGGATGAAGTTCATAGAGCTGTTCATGACAATTTGGTTCGAGGCAACTCCAAGTATAAGCAAGATGCAGATCAGGTGGATTTTGAAGTGGGTGACTTTATGTGGGCTGTTTTAACTAAGGATCGTTTCTCAGTTGGTGAATACAATAAATTATCAACCAAGAAGATTGGCCCGCTAGAAATTATCGAGAAAATTGACTCCAATGCTTACCGTTCGAAGTTACCAAGCCATATTCGATGTTCTGATGTCTTTAATGTGAAGAACTTGTTGCCTTATCACGGTGATTCATCTGATGACGATCTTGTTGTGAATTCACGGGCGAATTTTATCTACCCAAGGGGGAATGATGCAGGCGCAAGTGTTGAAGAACAAGCCCTTTTGTTTATGGAGGCCCGACATCGTTTGAAGAAAAAGCCTTTTTTAAAGTGGCATAACTTGGGCTCAGAGACTCCGTTTCAAGCCCAGGACCAACCGATTCAAATCTTGGAACGAGGAGAACGCCGTAGTAACCAACATAGTTGGGTTATAGAAATTTCAAGCCCCGAAATGCTTTATTTTATGAGTTATTTGCATTTTTATGTTTTTTTGGGTATTTTTAGACTTTTGTTTTTAGGTTAATTTTCGGCCCGTTTGTTTTTTGATGCCCGTTTTAGTTTCGTTTGCCTATTTAATAACTGTACTATGATCTTGGCTATTCAGTTGAAAAATATATGAAATGTCTATTTCTGGCAGTATTTGCTAAGAATTGTGCCTACCTATCGGTATTCTTCTCGAATCAATGATAATTAGAAGATTGTTTCTGGTATTCGTGTGAATCAACACACTCAATTTGTTATCTCATTTATTTCACTACATAAGTTGGTATCAGAGCCAAAGTTCCTGTTAAGATGCCTCCAAAGAGAAATAGGCCTCTTACTAAAGCTTATAAGCAAGAATTTGAGCAGCGTGTTATGGTAAGAATGGAAGAGCAATTAGATCAGTTTGTTGATCAATTGGCTGATCGAATGAATGACATGATGAATCCAAGAATACGTAGGGATCATAACCGCCGGGGAAGTGAAGGTGAAGAGT
Source organism: Tanacetum coccineum (assembly GCA_026074375.1). NCBI lineage: Eukaryota > Viridiplantae > Streptophyta > Magnoliopsida > Asterales > Asteraceae > Tanacetum > Tanacetum coccineum. The sequence goes on from BQNB010082766.1 coordinate 28,522, forward strand.
CAGAAAACCCGTTCTTTGACTGTGATGGTTCATATTCTGATGAATAACTGGATCGACCAAGGCGTAATCACAGTGAGGATAATAGGCGTTGGGAATCGAGAATGAGAGTCAATATTCCTGAGTTTGATGGGGATACTTTGTATCCTAAAGGGTTCATTGATTGACTTGTTGTGGTTGAAGATGTGTTTGAATTTAAAGAGGTTCCTGAAAATAAAAGGGTTTCATTGATTACTACTAAGCTACTTGGTAGGGCATTCGCATGGTGGCAACAATTTAAACTGACAAGAGAGAGAGTTGGAAATCCAAGAGTCACCAGTTGGATGAAGATGAAGAAGTTAATGAGGACCAACTTTATTCAACATAATTACCAACGGTTGATGTACCAACGGTTACATCTAAAATAGGGGACCAAATATGTTGAAAACTGAATTTTATCAATTGATTGAAAGAAATGATATTCAGGAGACCGATGATCAACTTGTCTCGTGTTACATTGATGGTTTAAGAGTCCAAACCATGGATTCTGTTAACATGTTTGATCCAGTAACCCTTTCTGATGCATATCAACGTGCATTAGCTTTTGAAAAAAACAGAGTCGACGAGTTTGGAGTTCATCTTCTCCTACCATAACAGGAGGTGGTTCTAGTTCGAGTAACGTGGCATCTCATTTTGTTCCTAATCAGGAAAAACCAAGTGGTGGTAGTGGTTT